>MU734870.1:43010-57184 GCA_026770625.1 Nicotiana glauca
ATATATAACGTCGGTTTGGTTTAGATTCGGTTTGACTTATTTTTTGTTAATGTCAAACCAAACCAAGAGCGATCGGTTTTTTATTTTTCAACACCAAACCAACCAAACCAAACCACAAGTCGGTTTTTTTCTTCGGTTTGACTTGGTTCGTCGGTTCGGTTTGGCTTGATGGTTTGGCTTGTACACCCCTGTGATACCCGTCCTAACAAAGATGGTTCATCAAACACCATCTTGCATTTTTTTTACCACACCAAATAATCTTCCAAAAGAAAATAGTTTTGGCGCATCGTGATATAGCAAAATTTTGATTTTGACCCCTAGGGTATATAGAAGTAGCAATTATGGTCCATTGGTCCTCCTTTATAATAAATTGTGATTATATCTGCTTGCCAAGTATACGAAACTATACACTAATTAATTTTATATATATATATATATATAATATTTTTTCGATTATTATTTTGGTGCGGCTATTCAATGTAATTTTTCCTAATAAATTGGTGTATTCAAATTTTAAATCCTTTATTAAAGATACGTAAAAAAGCGAGTTATGTATTAAATTCAGGAACTTATTTCTACTTTCATATTGAAACTTATAAAAAATAAAATAAAATAATATCGCTTCGGAGCATGGTACTTTATATTGAAAAATGACACTGTATTTTTATATATATATATATATATATATATATATGAATTTTATGTAATTTTTTGACTGCTAGAAATAAATAGTTTCTGACACGGGTTAAAAGCGACAATATACATTTTTTTTAATTCTCTTTTTGACCAAGTCCAATAGAAATTTTCGAGCTTCCTTCTCAAGCTATGCATTCTTTGGGCATCTTTTCTTGTTAAACAAGTCGGTTTCCCAACCCAGTTTTAATAAACTATAAATATAAGTCATTAATTAACAAGCTCCTACCAAAAAAAAAAATTAATTAACGAGCAAATCTCACATGTAACCTTTCTTTGCTTTGCTTTTTCTTCTATTGTAATATATAGTTCTTCCGTTTTTCTTGACACTAGCTAATTTTCTTATTGGGGTTTTTAGTTGAATTTTAGTTACCGAAGCAATGGAAGAAGAAAAAGGACATAATAAATCTGCTGCTGCTGCAACTCCACCTCTAACTTCTTGTGGATGACTCAAATGGAAGAGGTCGACGGACGACGGTAGCTTTCTAAGCAATTTGAAGGAGCAATACCACGATTTTGTGAATATCCGTATGGCTGATCACAAGCTTTGCTATTGACGAGGTACAAATTTACCGTATCTTGGCTTTATTCTGTCATTGATTGAATAACATACCTAGTACTTAAGAATTTATAGCTCTACTTATGCAAATTTAAGTACTCCCTCCGGTCCAAAATAAGTAATTTTTTGACATTTTTTTTGTTGTCCAAAATAAGTGATTTTTTCAAGTTTCAAGAATGAATTAATTATTTAGACAAGAGGGGTTGCTCTGATGGTAAGCAACCCCCACTTCCAACCGAGAGTTTGTGAGTTCGAGTCTCCCCAAGAGCAATGTGGGAAGTTCTTGGAGGGAAGGATGCCGGGGGTCTATTTGGAAACAACCTCTCTACCCTAGGTAGGGGTAAGGTCTGCATACACACTACCTTCCCCAGACCCTACTAAGTGGGATTATACTGGGTGGTTGTTGTTGTTGTTGTTGTTGTTGTTTGTTTGGCTCAAAAGTTATCAATATACTTCATAAACTTAAAAACAATCAAAAATAAATAGGGGTAAATCGTAATCAAATATAATATAACCTAGGGACAAAAAGATGAAAATATTGTAGTAGATCTGATAATAAGAACTTGAGAATGAGTGTTCGTTAGATGTAGAGATAGAGAGAGAAATAGGAGAAAATGAGAGAGTTGTATTCTTTGATAATAATACTGATGCCCCTTTACAATGAGAAGGTTTCCTTTATATAGCAGGAGGCCTTCCTCGAAATAACCATAAAAGTACAAATAGTCCACGTCCCCCTAGCGAGGACGCTGAATTTTAGCTGGCATCGCCTTTGTCCTCACGCCCAAGTCGTACCCTTACTTCAGTGGGCGGATGCTCACTAGGCGTACCCTTCGGCGCAGAGACATTGAGAGCCAAATTTGACCTCATACAGTTAGTACTTCCGCTCGTTGGAGGCATATCCGGTAGACGTCTTCAATGGGCGGAAATGCAAACCTCGTCTTTAGAAAATTTGACCTCACTATGGAGGCGGTGACGTGAATGAGGTAAAATGTATGGCATCGCCTAGTTGCTGACGCGTGGCTCCCTTTTCGAAATGACGTCATCGCTCGCATGCGTCATAATTATACTTACTCCCGAGGCGGTTCAGAGGATGATGTGATGTTCTGGTTTCCCGCGCCCGTTTTGAATCATGCCTCTTCGATTTCTGTGCATCCTAACCCTATAAATAGAGGGAAGGTTCAATCCATTTCATCTTTCGAACCTTCGGAAAACCTTTTCTGGCTTCTTTTTTTACCTTTCTTTCTAGCAACGCTATTTCGTGCGAGACTCTCTCACTTCTTTGAAATCACACTTTCTATCGTTAGTGCTTCGTTTCTTACATAGAATAACATGACAAAACGTGGCTAGAGTAGTAAAAAGACCAAAGATAATGCCCCATCTAGGGTCCCGCCCTCTTCCGATAGCAAAGAGGAAAAGGCAGGGAAGGCCCTTGTTCCTCTTAGTGTAGACAACGTCCTCCCGAAGGAGATGCATATTCGCAGGGATTTTCCAACTAAAAGCCCAGCCCTTCCCTGGGAGCACAATGATTTATTACAATCCCACTTAGATGATCTTCGAAAGACGCACCACATTCCGAACCACGTGGAAATGGTTCCGGCTGGGACGGACTATGCCAATGTGCACCGGCCTGGGTACTGCACATTCTACGAGTACCCATTCTTGATCAGTTATAGTCTTCCAATCGACCACCTAACGGAGGAGCTTTGCCATTTTTTCAATGTGTGTCCGGCTCAGCTTACTCCTTACACCTTGAAGGTGTGCCGGATTATGACCACATATGCATCCAGGGCTGAGTGCAGTATCTCGTTTCACCACCTCTTACAGTTGTTCAGCCCTGCTTACCTGAGGGGTACCATGCTACAGTTGAAAAGTCGTGGCACGAGGGGCTTGGTTGTTAAAGCCGACGACAAGACCAACCGCCGCTTTTGGCGTAAATACTTCTACATCAAGACGGAGCACCTGGTGTCGAATCCCGAAGGGTTCCCAGAAAGATGGAATCCAAAACGTAAGTACCTTTATTTGTAGAATTCATGACTGTTTGCGACTTTGACCATACGACCACTGTGATTTCTTTGCTTTCTTCCTTTTTTTTGTAGCGAGGGCTTCTCCAACCCAGTTTATTGAAAATATTAAATCGTGGGTGGAAAGAATGATTCCTTATGCGGAGGAATGTCGTACCTGGGCTACGTTTCATGAACGATACGGCCCGTCAAGTAATACTTTGGCTAAGGTTTGGAGGTTCCCTTAGGTTTTGTTACCTGACTTATTCATTTTGGCAGGTCGGAGTGCCCCTAAGAAGAAGAAGAAGAACGTCGTTACCTCGCCTAGGGCGGGGACTGACTCTGAAGGTGGAGACATACCCTATGGCTTGCTTAGTGATGGCGCTCCCGGGGTTCCTCAGCATGAGGTTGTGCCCGTGGCGGTGTCCACAAGCGAAGCGACTCCTTCAATGCCATCCCCGCGGCATGTGGAGGAGACTTCTGAGGGTGAGGAGCCACCGAAAAGGAAAAGACGCCGGTTGATAACTGGCAAGGGGATAGCCACAGAGGACGAGAGGGCGAGTGAGCCCCGTCAGGGGTCGAGGCCAGTTTTTATGGTCGATGCCATCCGTTCTGGGAGGTCAGCTCCCCAAGGGAGGGCAGTTCCCGACGCCAGCCCAGCCCGCACTCTGGAGAATGGCTCGTCGGCTGCTGTTGGAGAAGGGGGCGACGGTGCCGAGAAGGTGGACCCTAAGGCCGCCCATACAGGTGCAGATATGTTAACGAGGGGTCCGGCCCGCGTGGAGATGACGGCAGGTAGATCCAATCGCCGAATTCTGATCCCATGAGGGTATAACCTGTTGCAACACAGTGAGCAGGCCGCCACGGATATGACCCTATTATGTGCGGTCGCTGAGCGTGAAGTGCTAAAAGGTGTTAGTGACGGGGAACTATCCTGGAGGGTCGCTGGCGCGGCCTTGCAGGTAGTTTTCGATTTTCTTCGTGTGTCGTAAAGTTAACTTTGATGCATACTGACTTGCCTTTCCTCTTTTTCCTCTTTTTTAGACTCTCATCCTGGAGGTAGAGAGGAGGCGGCGAGCGCAAAGGAAGGCAGCCGCTTTTAATAAGGTAGTAAAGAAATATCAGCGGTGCCGTGCCAAGCATGAGGCGCTGGCGGACCTACTCAAGCAGGACCCAAAATTTCGGGTTTTCCGTGAGGGCCTGGAGCAGTCGGAGGCCCAGTTGAAGCGGAGGGTGGTTGAGCTGGAGCAAGTTGATGAGCAGTTGATGGCCACTTTGGCTCGGAACATTGAGTTGGAGACTGTTCTCCATTCGAAGGAAGAGGAACTGGAGGTCGGCCGTGGGGTAGCGGCGGAAGCTGCTGATTTGCGAGCCAAGGTCGCTGCCTTGACTGCCGAGCTTGATACCAAGGCGGCTGAGATTAAAGCCCTTAAGCAGACTGCTATGTCAAGGTCTAATGAGGATGCGCATCGTGAGGCGCATGAGATGTGGTTGTATGCCGAGGCCAAGCTAGTCGGGCTCGAGGAATTCTTAGCTGCGGGTCGAGCTACTGAGGTGGAGGTTCAGGAGCAACGACGCATAGCTCGCGTCGCCTGCGAAGCCTGCGGGTATAGTTCCGACTCCCAAGACCGGGCGGGCTATAATTACAAAGACATTAACCGTCTAGAGTTCGGTTCCTGGATCTCTGCAACTTATCAGCCCGGGGACAGCAGTGGACGAGATGGCGATCCGGCGGGGGACGATGAGCAAAATGGCGAAGCCCCTTAGGACTTGTATACATTTTGTTTTGTTGTATTTGGAAGTGTAAATGGTTCCTTTTGTACATTCATTTTTGGATGATAATGAAAGTTATACTTTTGCTGTTATTCTTTTCCTTTTGTATCTTTTATTTTCGGTATCTCATCTCCACATAGCGGATGCTCGCTTACTTGTAGGATTCTCAGTGTGCTTCTCGAACATTATTTGTGTTATGCGTCGATAGGATGCGGCTTCAATGCTAAATAGTGGTGGCTTTAGCTAATAATGGCATCGCTTCATCTGTTATTTACGTGCCTTGTGCCGTAGTCGAACAGGGTTGGCGACGATGGCCTTAGCCGCAATATTGTCGATGGCCTTGGCCATGTACGTAACTTTGACTGTCGTCGAATTACTCGTTTGTCGTAGTCGAGCTGGGTCGACTTATTGACGACGATGGCCTTAGCCATTTACACATTGGAGATGGCCGTAGCTATGTACGTAACTTCGACTGTCGTCAAATTACTCGTTTGTCGTAGTCGAGCTGGGTCGACTTATTGACGACGATGGCCTTAGCCATTTACACGTTGGAGATGGCCTTAGCCATGTATGTAACTTCGACTGTCGTCGAATTACTCGTTTGTCATAGTCGAGCTGGGTCGACTTATTGACGACGATGGCCTTAGCCATTTACACATTGGAGATGGCCGTAGCTATGTACGTAACTTCGACTGTCGTCAAATTACTCGTTTGTCGTAGTCGAGCTGGGTCGACTTATTGACGACAATGGCCTTAGCCATTTACACGTTGGAGATGGCCGTAGCTATGTACGTAACTTCGACTGTCGTCAAATTACTCGTTTGTCATAGTCGAGCTGGGTTGACTTATTGGCGACGATGGACTTAGCCATTTACACATTGGAGATGGCCGTAGCCATGTACGTGACTTCGACTATCGTCGAATTACTCGTTTGTCGTAGTCGAGCTGGGTTGACTTATTGATGATGATGGCCTTAGCCATTTACATGTTGGAGATGGTCGTAGCCATGTACGTGACTTCGACTGTCGTCAAATTACTCGTTTGTCGTAGTCGAGCTGGGTCGACTTATTGATGACGATGGCCTTAGCCATTTACACGTTGGAGATGGTCGTAGCCGTTCATACATTGGATATGGCCTTATCCGTTCATACATTGGAGATGGCCTTAGCCGTTCATACATTGGAGATGGCCTTAGTTGTTCATACATTGGTGATGGCCTTAGCCGTTCATACATTGGAGATGGTCTTATCCGTTCATACATTGGAGATCATGCTAGTCCAGTCCCTTTGTCATGTCAGGCAGGAGAGCGCATGGAGTGGCTGGGAGGATAAACTCGTTCCACAAATATCTCCAGGTGTCCCCTCTACCGCCTCGTTAAAAACCTCCTCGAGAAAAACCCAATTGGGACAAAACTCGGGTAAGGGATTCTTCCTTCCATTGTTTCTAATTGGAATGCTCCTTTACCTGCTGCTGCTGTGATTTTGTAGGGTCCGTACCAGTTGGTGCCCAGTTTTCCTTCGCTTGGGTCTTTTGATGCCAATGTTTTGGCTTTGAGGACATAGTCTCCCACTTTGAGTGGTATTACTTTGGCTCTTTTGTTGTAGTATCTTTCGACTTGTTGTTTCTGAGCCACCATTCTTATGTGGGCCATTTCTCTTCTTTCCTCGGCCTCGTCGAGGTCTTGACGCCTATTTACGTCGTTCTCTGTTCCGCTGGTATGTGAATACCTCAAGCTTGGTTTGCCGACTTCGACTGGTATGACTATGTCGGTTCTGTAGACCAGTGAATATGGCGTTTCTCCTGTGCAGGATTTTGGTGTGGTCCAGTGCACCCACAATACTTACGATAGTAGCTCGGGCCATAGCCCTTTGGCTTCCTCGAGTTTCTTTTTCAGTATGTTCAGTATTGTTTTGTTGGAAGACTCTGCTTGGCCATTGGCGGTGGGGTGATATGGCGTGGAGTGTATTCGCTTAATGTGCCACTTGTCGAAGAATTCTGTCATCTTCTGACCGACGAATTGTCGTCCCTTGTCGCAGCTGATTTCTTTGGGGATGCCGAAGCGGCAGATGATATTTTTCCATATGAAGGAAATGACTTCCTGTTCGCGTATTTGGGCGTACGCACCTGCTTCCACCCACTTGTAGAAGTAGTCAGTTAAAACTAATATAAATCGTACCCGTTGGTAGGGGATCGACTATATCCATTCCCCATTTGATGAAAGGCCATGGGGAAGTGACTGAGTGGAGGGGATCTCCTGGTTGGTGTATCATGGGGGCATACTTTTGACATTATTCGCATGGGCGAACGTATTCCGCTGCCTCTTTCTTCATGGTGGGCCAATAATAACCGGCTCGTATTATGCAGCGTACGAGGTCACGGTTGCCTGTATGGGCGCCGTAGTGACCCTCGTGTACCTCTTCGAGTACAGGTCTCATTTGGTGCGGCCCTAGGCACTTGGCTAGGTGTCCGCCAAACGTCCTTTTGTAGAGCTCGTGGTTTATCAGGCAATACCTGGCGGCCTGTACACGGAGCTTCTTTGCTTCTTTTTTGTCGAGTGAGAGTGTACCATCCTGCAAATAGGATACAAATTGGTTGCGCCAGTCCCAAGTCAAATTTAAAGAAAGTACCTCAGTATGATCAATGGCTGAATGGAGGAGGGTGACCACGCTTTCTCGATCGAAGTTTTTAGTGGTTGCGACCAACTTTGCCAAGCCGTCTGCTTCGACGTTCCGTGTCCTCGGAATTTGTTCGAAGCGGCACTCGTCGAACTCAGTCATTAATTTGTGGATCTCTGACTGATATTTTTGCAATCTCTCTCCTTGATTTGGTAAATCCCAGTGACCTGGTTCACTACGAGTTGGGAGTCACAGTGGAGAACGAGTCGCCGAGCCCCGTATTTGATGGCTAGTTTCATACCTGCAATAACGGCCTCGTACTCGGCCTCGTTGTTAGTCATTTTGGGACACCGCACGGACTGGCAAATTATTTCGCCCGTGGGGACCTCAAGAACGAGTCCCAGTCCTAATCCCGAGGCATTAGCGGTGCCGTCAGTGTACAGAGTCCATAAGTCGGTATTGGAGGGGGTACGACGTGCCTCCAGTTCTGCCTCTGGCAGTATTTCTGTGCTGAAATCGGCTATAAAGTCGGCAAGTACTTGCGACTTAATGGCGGTTCTCGGGTGAAACGAGATGTCGTGCTCGCTGAGCTCTATAGCCCATCTGGCGAGTCTGCCTGATAATTCGGGCTTATGTAGGACGTTTCTCAAGGGGAAGGTCATTACTACTTTTATGGGGATTGAAAATAGGGTCAGAGCTTTCGTGAAGCTATGACCAATGCCAGGGCTAATTTTTCAAGGTGTGGATACCATGTTTTGGCATCCACTAAGGTTTTGCTAATATAGTAAATAGGAGATTGCGTACCTTCATTTTCACGGACCAAGACTGCGCTGACGGCAACCTCAGAGACGGCCAGATATACCAGCAGGGGCTCGCCCGGGCTCGCTTTGTCCAGTAGTGGTGGCGAAGATAGGTATTCTTTCAATTTTCTCAAGGCTTCGACGCATTCCTCGTCCCATTGTAATCCGCTGTCTTTTCTTAACACATTGAAAAATTTATGGCACCTGTCGGAGGATCGTGAGATGAATCTGGATAGGGCGGCTATTTGCCCCATCAGCTTTTGTACCTATTTTTTGCTGTTCAGAATCTCAGGTATTGTATCTATCGCCTTGATCTGATCTAGGTTGACCTCGATGCCTCGTTGGGACACGAGAAGTCCTAAGAATTTTCCCAAGGCTACGCCAAAAGCGCATTTCTCGGGGTTCAGCTTCATCCCGTACTTTCTTAGTATTTCGAAGGCTTCTTTCAGGTGGTCGATGTGGTCTCCTTTCTTTGCCGACTTCACCAGCATATCGTCGATATAGACCTCCATGGTCTTACCGAGCTGTTCTTTGAACATTCTGGTGACCAGTCTCTGGTACGTAGCCCACGCATTTTTGAGCCCAAAGGCATTACCTTGTAGCAGTATGTCCCTTGGTGGGTGATGAAAGTTGTTTTCTCCTGGTCCTCCTCGGCCATCATGATTTTATTGTAGCCGGAGTAGGCATCTAAGAAGCTCATCAGTTCATGTCCCACGGTGGCATCGATCAATTTGTCGATATGGGGTAGTGGGAATGAATCCTTCGGACATGCCTTGTTCAAATCAGTGAAATCCACACACATTCTCCGCTTCCCGTTTTTCATTTTGACCATGACGACATTGGCGACCCATTGGGGGTACTTCGATTCTTTGATGGAACCATTGGCCAGTAATTTGTCTACCTCCTCGCTAACCGCTTCATTAATGGCGGCATTGAATTTCCTTCTCATCTGTCGCACGGGCGAATGTAATGGATCGACGTTCAGCTTATGGGTGGCGATGTCTCTCGGGATTCCCGGCATATCTGAATGGGAAAAGGAAACAAATCTGCATGGTTAGTTAGGAATTCACGATACTTACTCGGGTTGGTGAGGTCGTGCCCGATGTAGGCTTTCTTTGTGAGGTCGGCGTCGTCCAATTGGACCGGGTCGAGATCTTCAACCGTTGCGTTACAGGCTTCCAAGATGTCGGGGTCTTTGATGGCGTCCATTGTCGGGTTGACTTTAGTCCCCGACACGGCTGATTGTTATGCTTCTGCACTTGCCCCTTTTAGCTGTTTGGTGTAGGTGCAATCTTGAGCTATTTTGTAGCATTCCTATGCAGTGCGCGGCTCGCCTCGAATGCTGAATACCCCCCACAGGGTGGGGAATTTGATCACTTGGTAAAAACTTGAAGGGACTGCTCACATGGCATATATCCATGGGCGTCCTATGATGACGTTGTAAGTCGTTTCCTGGTTCATTATGTGGAAAGTGGTTTCCAGTGTAACCCCTCCTGCTAAAACGGGCAGTAATATTTCTCCGGATGTCCGTTACACTACATTGTTAAAACCAGTCAGTGTTATGCAACGCAGTATTACCTTACCCTCGAGTCCCATTTGTACGAGGACCCTCGGGTGGATAATACAGGCACCACTTCCGTTGTCAATAATGATTCTTTTAACATCCGTATCGGCGATACATAAAGTGATAACTAAAGCATCGTAATGAGGGAAAGACAAACCGTTGGCATCAGACTTATTGAAGGTGGTACTATCTTCAAAGTCGTCATACCGTTCATGGGCGATGGTCCATTTTAATTTTTGTGTGGTGGCGAACTTTACGTGATTGATTGCTGAGTCGTCATCGCCTTCGACGATCATGTTTATCGTGCGTGCTGGGGAGGGCGACTTTGGCGGCCGTTGGGGTTGTTCCCGTCTGCGCGCAAAGTTTAATTTTCCTTTGTCACTGAGCAGTTCCCTCAGGTATCCCTGGTTCGGCATCCTGACCACCTCTTGCCGTAGGCCTATGCAATCTTTGATTTTGTGCCCCCGTTCCTGATGGAACTCGCATAGGACGTTTGATTTCCTTGTAGCGGGGTCTGATTTCATCTTTTGAGGCCACTGCACCTTGGTGCCCAGGTTCTCCAGTGCGTACACTATTTCTGAAGGAGACACGCAAAAGTTATGGGCAGATAATAAAGGAGGTGTACCTCTTTCATTTCGGAGTGGGGCGACGTATCACTGTAGAGCATCCGTATGCCTTGGTGGTGGATGAGAGGATCTGGTGTATGACTGGTGCCGGTCTCTGTTGGAGCATGGGATTTGTTCTCGCCGTCCTTCATTGCGTTGATCCCTCCCCGTCTCTGAGTGTATCGGTGTTAACCGTTGGGTCGGCCTATTAAGACCTTCCTCGTCCGCTCGTACCTCAGCGCAATAGGCATTGTGGATTTCTTCCCATGTGGTAGGGGGATATTTCATGAGACGGCTTAGTAGTTTCTTGGTTGCCCTCGAACCATCCCTGTTTAGCCCGTTCTGGAAAGCGGCAACTGCCATACCTTCCGATACATTTGGCAAGCTCATCCTACCCTGTTGAACCTGGCCAGGAAGCCCCTGAGACCTTCCCCTGCGGTTTGCCTGACGGCGAAGATGTAGTTGACCCCTGCTTCCGCTTTCTTTGCTCCTGCATGGGCGGTGACGAACTTATCCGCCACTTCCTCGAACGTTGATATTTCTTTAGCTGGTAGCAGGGAGTACCACGTTAGGGCCCCTCCCGTCAGCGTCTCACCGAAATTCTTCAGCAGCACCGATGGTACCTGCTCTTTCGATAGGTTATTACCTTTCACGGCAGTGACATAGCGGATCAAATGATCTTCGGGATCTGTGGTTCCGTCGTATACCCTTAAGTAGGGTGGCATCTTGAAGGTTTTTGGGATAGAGTGAGGAGCATCTTCTTCGGTATATGGTTGTTCGACGAATCTTCTTACGTCGCATTTTGGCAGCAACTTGGGAGCACCAGGGATCTTGTCTACCCTCTCCTGATGCTCTTTCATTCGGTCATGAAGAGCCCTGTTTTCATTCTCCATTTCTTCCATCTTCTTTAGGATGGCTGTTAGCGTACCGTCGTTGGCCTGTGCTTCGATGGTCTGTTATTTGCTCGTACAGCCTTAGGTTCACCCATGTCAGCAGTGATGCTTACCGTTGGCATACACCTGACGTTACTTTGTGGTGACTTCTCAACCAAGCCACTTAGAGTACTTGTTAGCCATTCTTCCAGTAGCTTCTTAACCACCGAGGGCGAGATCGTCGGATCTTCAAATGGAGAAGGTGAGATCTCTGTACCTGGTGTGGTGCTAGGGGTTGCATTCAAGATACCCTCGTCACTGGACTCGTTGAGAGGACCAAAGAGATTGGTTGTAACACCCACTATTGCTTTCGATCGTGTGATATTTTCGGCCATCTTTTTGTGTGGTGTAGAGAATGGTTGTTGGTTGTCCTCTAGGTGAATACTATAATTTTGATTCTCGAATTCCCCACAGACGGCGCCAAATTGTTTGGCTCAAAAGTTATCAATATACTTTATAAGCTTAAAAATAAATAGGAGTAAATCGTAATCAAATATAATATAACCTAGGGACAAAAAGATGAAAATATTGTAGTAGATCTGATAATAAGAACTTGAGAATGAGTGTTCGTTAGATGTAGAGATAGAGAAAGAAATGGGAGAAAATGAGAGAGTTGTATTCTTTGATAATAATACTGATGCCCCTTTACAATGGGAAGGTCTCCTTTATATAGCAGGAGGCCTTCCTCGAAATAATCATAAAAGTACAAATAGTCGATGTCCCCCTAGCGAGGACGCTGAGTTTTAGCTGGCGTCGCCTTTGTCCTGACGCCCAAGTCGTACCCTTACTTCAATGGGCGGATGCTCACTGGGCGTACCCTTCGGCGTAGAGACATTGAAGGCCAAATTTGACCCCATACATTGTTGTCCTTGGAGTAAATAGTATTGGAATATATGTTAGGAGTATTTGTGTGAGAAAGTAAAGGTTAATATGGTCAATTTCATTGCTAATTAATGCTAAAAGATGGATATCTTAATCTGTGTGAAAACATCCAAAAAATCACTTATTTTGGACAGGAGGGAATAGCATACTTTGTTTTCTATTCCATATGTTTCTTGTTTTCATGATTATTGTTTAATTTTTATCGACATTCCTCGAATTTCTTAAGATTCATTTATTTTTAAATAACCTAATTTATATATACAAGTAGCTACTAAACATAAGATTTTAGGTCTATGAACACAAATATTTTTTCTTGATCTTGAAAGGAAGAAACTATTCGCATTTTAGCAACTAGACCCTCTTGAAACTAAGATTTTTTTTTTTTGGAAAATACGGTTAAAATAGAAGTTATTTGTTTGAAATTGGTGTTGTTTCTTTGAATCAGGTGGTTGGAAATGTTCGAAAGGAGATTAATGGGTTTAAAGGTACGGAAAATTCTACGACCCTCCAATCGCTGCCTGCAGAGTAGGAGGAGAATCAGTAAAACTTCGGACGTGGCTCATGCAGATTTTAATCAAATTCTATTTATCATTCTTGTTCTTAGTTTTTTTTTTATATTCCTCTCTAGTCTCTCCCCTTTTAATTCCCTTTTCGTTGGAGCTACTATAGGATTGCTTATATGTGTTCGTAATACGTAGCGGAAGATAATAACAATCCTAGGCAGAAAGTTTCGTCGATAGTGCGAAGACTCTATGCGTATCCACACCGAGACCGATCCTTGCTATCAACTCTTTGATCAATGAAAACCGTGAACAAATTGAACAAAAAATATTGTGCTGAAATTTTTCTAAAAAATCTCAATTTAATGTTACATGACAAGAACTATTATTGTCAAGAATATTTTTCTTTTGATTTTTATGGCTTCTCAAACCTTTTATTTTTTACTTCAAAAATGGAAGATGAAAAATGTGGAAGATTTAAGAGTTTTGCTACTACAATGGAATGTCTTTTAACTCTAAATCAAGACTAAGTCTTTTTATATAAAAGTTGAATTCATTTAAAAATATATCTCATTCTAAATGGAATGAATATGACAAACTTTCATTATTAACTTTATAAAAGTTTTCCATTAAAAAATATATCTCATTCTAAATGGGATGAATCTTCCAAGATCTTGAGGAGTTTGAATTGAATTCTTCCATAGGAATTCTTTCATGGAATTCCATGTACAATCAAAATTGGATCAAGTGTTCTTTATTAATATTGTATATATATACACCTTATATATACAAATATTAATTTTATATATATATATATATATATCAACCAAGAGATACAATTTAATATTTTTGTCCAAATAGAAACTTCAATTTATTCACAATATTAATTATATCCTATGTGCTAGCAAATAATATAATAATATTTTATTTGGACTAATAACTAAATTTATTTGACTAATTAAATTCTTTAATTTAATTATCAAATAATAAAGTAATTAATCCTTTTGCAATGATCAGAACACTCGTTAGTGTGCGACCCCATAGGTTCAATACTAAGACGGTTGTAAATTGATCACATTAATATACTAATCAAGAGTGGCAACACTCCTTAACGACCGGATAGAATGAAGTATATATTTACTCTCAAGAACCAGTGGAAGAATAATGTAGTAATTTCTTCTGTCCTTATAACTCTGGATCACCCTAGGATATGGTTCAACTGTCAAATCCAAATAGGCGACCAACTATGTG
>MU734872.1:17093-41948 GCA_026770625.1 Nicotiana glauca
TTCAGCTCTAGAGCTGAACTTCAGGCCCGGCTACTAAAATGCTGAAGTTTTGTGTGATTGCCTTTGCTACTTCAGCCACGTGTGCTGAAGTTATGCGAAAAAGCGGGTACGCTTGCAATTTTTTTTGCAAAGCGGGCATAGGTTAAAATGTGGCACAAAAAACGGGTATAGATGCAATTGTCCCTTTTATTTTCTGGAGTGCTTGGCAATAAAAAAAATTGCTTAAAAAAGCTGAAATGTGCTTAAAAAAAGCCAAAAGCAACAAGTTGACTGACCCTAACATTTTTTATTTTGGCTTAAAAACCATTTTAGTTTGACCAATAAAATTACTCTCTTGCCCTTATAAGTTTTTATAATACCAAAATTACCTTCTTCTTTCCTCTTCATCTTCATTTTTATAATACTAAAGTTTTTGTATTTTTATGTTTTTAAAAAGAAAAAATGCTTACCACCACTTGTTTGTCAAACACTTCAACAGCTTTTTTTAAACTTCCGCACTTTTATCCAAACATATAACTACTTATTTATAAAATAAGCTCCAACACTTAAAAGTTGCTTTTAAGCACTTGTGCTTAAAAACCACTTTTTTTAAGTCAATCCAAACGGGCTCTATGTCTCGGTTATCCAGTAAAAATAGCACGGGCTAGCCAGTTTTCGGACCGATCATTCAAAAATAGCCAACGTTTGCAAAGTCATTGAAAAATTGCCACTATTTTGCTGCAACTCGGAAAGTTTCAGCATAAGATACTGGAAATTTGTGCACTTGTGTATGAACTTCCAGCATATTATGATGAAATTCCAATACGCGAAAAGTTCCAGTATAATATACTGGAGAGTGGAGCACCGGTGCTCCAATATGAAGTATATTATGCTGGACCGGTATATTATACTAGGACTCCAATATAATATACTGGAGTTCCAGTATACTTATGCTGGAACTCTAGTATATTATACTGGAGTATTTTTTCGGATTTTGAACAGTGTTTTTGTTCAGATTTACTTTACATGAAAAGTGGCTAAATTAATTTTGAAACCGTGGCTATTTTTGAATGATTACTCGTAAATCTGATTATTTTTAAATTTTTTGCGGTTATCAACTTATCATCACTAATATCTAGATTGTACATCCAAATGTTGATAAAACCCAAAAAAAGCACTGAAGAAGTCTACTCATGCATAAAGTTGTTTATTTAGTTTGACAAACAGAACTACTTACATATAAAGTTTTTCTTTTCTTTTTTCTTAACATGGTAATAATTTATTTTATAAGTATTTCTTTTGAATGCCAGTGTGTCCGTTAAAAAAAGTAGAGGTGAAGAAGATGATAGACTTATGATGGCATTAAATTTAAGTAATGTGGGATAATATTGCTCAATTGCCATAACTAGAATGTATTCTAGTCCTTCTTTCACTTCTTAGTTGTTTTGAACAATGATTAATTTTTAGGCTTAAATATATGGGAGAGCACTTTTAAAAAGTTATTTAAGAAAATGAAATCAGTTACAGTATATTCCGTATATAGCAGAATTTTTTTACAATATTAGCACATTATAAAATTTATACATACAACTGATTGCACAAATTAAGGGATTTGATGTTTATCGTTATTTATCTTTTACCCGCTCTCTCCTCTTAGTTTTAAAAATAAACTAATCTACAAATCAACAACTCTTCTTTTATTTACTTAAGAGATAAAAAAGGGAGATTTGCTTATATATATTTTTTTATCACTTCTTTAAAAAAAATATATACGTTTTTAGGGAAATTTTCTCACAGTTCCTCAATTATACCATAATAGTATCCTCAAAATATTGGATAATATCCAAATAAAGTACATACTCACTATACCCAATTAGATAAATAGAATATACCACATATTTGAAGATAAAGTACATACAATTTTTAAACGTAGTTAATACAATTAAATAAATATAATATACCATGTATGTTAATTGTATTTAGGTATAATAATAGTATATACTTTTGTCTTAAAAATACATGGTATATATATGTGTGTGTATATATAATATACTCTCTCTTTCTCTCTATATATATATAGCTACTTAATATATACTCTAAAATTTATTATTGGGGATGATTGGGGGAGGGGGGGCGGGGAGGGGGGATGGTGTGTTAGCATTGAATGTGATTTGGGTGATGGCATGAAATTGAGGGAGTGTGAAGTCAGGGTGCCTTGATTATACTCCTCTGGTCCAAAATAAGTGATTTTTTGGCATTTTTCTTGTGGTCCAAAATAAGTGATTTTTTTAAATTTCAAAAATGAATTAATTATTTTTTTCCTTTATTGTCCTTGGAATAAATAGTGTTGTAATGTGTTAGGAGTGTTTATGTAAGATAGTAAAGGTTAATATGGTCAATTCGATTGCTAATTAATGTTAAAAGGTAGATTTCTTAATTTGTGTGAAAACATCCAAAAAATCACTTATTTTGGACCGAAGGGAGTAGGAGTTATTGAGGATTTGATGTCCTAATTCTTTGGAAGGATTTTTAGGAACTGAAACGCTTGAAATTTTTTTTAACGTGATTCACCGTCAAGATTTATAGGTTTTATTAAGGGATGTAATTAATTAGCTGCTATATTTGTTAATCACGGGTTGCTGCTAGGATTTTATAAAATTTTCTTAAATATTGTCTATGTAGACATATAAATTTTACTAGTATCTATAAACGTGCGTTGCACGTTAATAATGACACATAATGGTTTAAATATTTATTTAGATGAAGGAATAATAAAATTTAATTAATGAAATTTTTTTTATATATATTACTACAATAATTATCTAAATACCGAAAAATATTAGTACATTAGCATAATACGTGAATTCAAAATGAAGGGACATCATTAAAACTTACATAAATGATCAATTTTAGTCATGTTAAGTAGATAATTATGTATTGTAGTTTAAAGGTATCAAATATAATGGTATCTCACCGAACACTTCTTTATATACAATGTTTTTTGTATATATTTCCTTATAATACTTTGGTTATTCTGCCATAACCAAAACTCTTGTTGTCGACATTGATATCTCTTTTGAAAGTGCAACATATAGTTATTCACATAAGAAAACATATTATGGTAAATATAGCCCAATATTTAGGATGTTTGTCCTTGTGGTTTATTTATTATAACTACAAAACACAAACATACTGAAAATTATTTTCACACAAATTTAGAAGGATATTCTTTAGTTTCGGAAGACGAAAGTTGAATTCAGGGATAAACACATACTTAGAAACAATTGACCAGTATCATAAGTTCTACATATATGACGTTATTGTCAAAACTTCTATATACTGTACGTACATAAGCTATTCATGGGATCTAAGTTTTCAGGCATGAGGGGCATATTTTTTTTTTCAAAATCAACCTATATGCAATAAAAGATCAATTTCAACTTAGTCTATTATATATGTGGTCACACTAATATATTTAAGAAATAATGAACGTGACAATAAATATGTACGGTAGAAGGTCATTTTGTATCGAACTATTTAACTATTTTTCTTGGTAGTAATTGTTGGTATCATCTTTTGATGAGCCAAAACCAAAAAATATTTTATTTTTAGTATAAAACTTAGTAATCAGCCTTTTATTTAGTTGATCAATAAATTCATTTCTGTTAGCTAAGATAGCTCTTTAGTTTCTATTATGTAATCCTCATAAATTGCGTTTTAATCTAGTGATGAAAATATTTTCCTTATTAAATGCACTACTATTACCATTGGGGTTGATAACCAAGTGTTCTAGAAGAACCAAATCATCTTTTATTGGATGCCCTTCTTCGTTTCCGACATGAAGCAAGAAGTCACTGAATGTTTGATCTGTTCTTACTTTTATATTTTTTGTCATTTGAATATTTTTTGTTTGAAGTCATAAGTATAATTCTGGCAAGCTAGATTATACAATTTTTGCTTTGGTCAATTTTGAAACTACTGATCGTACTTGACAGAAATTACCTCCCAAATTATTACTTTTCCACCAAACGGTTCATCGATATTCAATATATCTCAAAAACTCTGGGCATTGTTTTCGATCGTTTGACGCTTAGCCAAATACGCTTCATCAAATATTATCACTTTTACTTTACTTATAAATTTAGCACTATTGTTCTGCTTTGATATGTTTATGATGGTTATTTCAAAAATTTGAAGAGGTATATCAAATCTAAAGTGAGTTGTACGACCTCATAATAAAATCGTTGTTGGTACACTACTTGTTCTTATTTCTAACAATATCATGCCTCTTGATCTGATATTTGCAAGTAATGTATGACCTAAGAATATTATTTCGATTTCGTCGGAGGTATCTATAAAGGATAATCTCGCTATACCAGAGTCGACTTTTTATAATATAGTCTTGAAAGCTTATTCTTATTCAGGATTTAGCTTTGATTGTGCTTACTCAAACGTTTGTATGACATTATTAATATTATACTAATCTTTTTTACTTTGTGATCTGTTTTTCTAATCTCTAATACTCTTTTTGTGGAATAAATTTATGTAGCCTAAGTATTTTTTTAACTCGAAAATAATTTTACTCATATAATGAATTTGAAAAATAATTTAATTGGATTCTCTTGCCAAATAATTAATTGAAAGATTTGAATAATTGGTATTAACACTATATATAATTTATTTTCTGTTGATTTAGATTCTTAATATTATTTCATCTGATGTCTGAATATTTAACCGTAATTATAATTTTATCCACCATAAATTTTATTAAGAATAAAAAGATCGATCTGACATTCCACTTTTTGATCTTTATGTTTCAAAATCATTAGTGGTATTGTCTCTTACCAACCTTTTTCTTTCTTCTCTCACATATTTATTTTCTAAAAAGTTTCTTAGTTGTTCTTTAATAATTGTGTATATTTTTCTATATTACAAAAAAAAGTAATAATAAAAAAATATTATTTGATAGGAAAGTAGTACAAATATAATATAATGATATATTACCATATGAATTTTTCTCTCAATTTTAACACTTTATACAGTCCGTTTAGCATTTATTCTAATTTTTTTGTATTTAATTTTATAGACTGGTAATGTATTACTAATATGGAGGATTCTTATGAAACTGATCTTATTAAACCTTCATACATATTTTTAATAAGAATTCAATAGACAAGATTGTATTAATCTTAAAATCTTAAATATTTTAAATACTAACAAAGATGTTATTATAATCCAAAAAAATAAGTTATTACAACTATGTCCTTTCCCTATGAGTTCTTCTGTTTAATATTTTAGCGCAATTTTGGTCTATCAATATTATATTCGTGCTTTTATAATAATATAGGCTCTCCCGTTTCTAAATAAATTTGGACAATATAATACGTTTTCAAATTAAATTAGTAGTATAATTTTTTAAAGAAGTATATCATAAAAGTAATAGGATTACGTGGCTAAAAATATGTCCATATCCCAAAAATAATTTTATTAATAAAAAATCTAACATGTTCCTAAAGGTATTAGATTTACATGCTAATATGTAGTATTTTATATCTATGCCCGAACATAATTATACTAATGGGATTTCTAAAGGTAATCATGTAGGATTCTTAACGTGTAGTATATATTATGTCCTAAAACTAATAGGATTACAAGGCTAATGTGTAGGATTCCGATTATGTCCTTTTATTGTGAGTTATTATGCTTTAGATGATTGTTTTATTATTATATATAAAATTTTTTTCCTTAATTAAATTTTATTATTCCTTCAAATAAATAAATATTTAAACCATCACGTGCCATTATAAAAGTGAGAACCCCAAAAATTAAAAGTTAAATTAACGAAAGAACCTTCTAAATAATTGAAATGTACCTTATTTAATTATTTAATAATATTTAAATATATGAAGGTGAATTTTGAACATTTATGAAAAGTCTCGTTAAGGAGCATCTTAGACTTTTCATAAACAAAGTGTGCTCACATTGCATAGTGTAAATTTCATTCTTTATATATGAATTTCAGTAGTAACCAACATTGGAAAAATATCGTTTTAAAAAATAAAAAGAATAAAATCTAATTTCTAAAGGTAATCACGTAGGAATAGGATTCTAACATCTAGTATTTTGTCCTAAAACTAATAGGATTACAAGGCTAATGTCTAGAATTCTGATTATGTCCTTTTAATGTGATTTATTATACTTAATATTAAAAGGTTATTTTTGTAATCCAACATTTTATTCATGCTTTTATAATAATATAGATTAAAATTAAATCTATGAAATAATTTGGACTATATTTTAAAGGAAAACTTACACAAATGTCCCAAATAAATCTCAACTTACCAACCTCTAGCCATTAATCATAGACTTACCAAAACTAGCCAACAAAAATTGAAAAATCAAATAGTAGGATTCTTTCTCTCAAAGAATCATATGCAAAAATCACCTTCCATATTTTTAAGCATGATTAGCAACATTAGATACAAGAAGGAAAGGAAATTTCATGGGCGGGGTAGCAAATAAGGTGATGAAATACAAAAATCTATACAATATTCCAAAAATCTAAACAAAAAGAAAACTTTTTCAATGGGTATAGTTGAATTTAATTGAAAATATATAGATAAGCCAATATACAAAATTTGAGGAAGATTGGAGATGATTTGGACTGATTTTATATCAAAATTCGTAATTAAATCGAGTTCAAAAAAGTCTTCTGTGACTCATGTATCTCGCATGTATCTCACACACAGGTATACATGGATATACATGTGATACACAATTGATACAAATATAATACATATGTGATACACAAATGATACACTATGTGATACACATATCATTTTTTTTCATGTTCAGCTTTTACTTCGAATTTTCAATTCAAATCACCTCAAAACTTCGCCAAATCATTCTAAAACTGAGATTCAAGGTCCTTAAGTTGTGCCCAATCTATTCTAATAACACCCACTCAAAACAAAGCAAAACTTTTATATTTTTTTGCTACAAATAGCTAATTGGCTAATATTAGTAATATTTTATCAATTGACCAATTTTTGTAATGAGCTACTTATAAATAGACATAGCTGGTAATTTCCTATTTTAAATTCAAGATATATTGGTCCAAATAAATATGTGGGCTAATATAAAATATATGAATTAAATAAATAAGTCTTAATCCATTGGCTAGCCCATTTAATTGGGCTAAAGTGATGAGCCCACTTCATTAAGACCAAGATGACATATTCCTAGAGGCCCAGTTGGTGTCACGTGTCAAATGCCGAAGCGCGCCAAGTCAAACGGAAGAGCCAATAGGATCATGCCATGTGTCAAAAATGACAAGGCATGTCAGTCACATTAAAAAGCCAATAAAATCGTGTCATGTGTACAAGTGACATGTTTTGGCCAATCAAATACATAATGTCACATTTAAGACTTGTTAAGGTTGTAACCGAAAACGAGTCATGAAGTATTAGCGGATGATCAAATTTGTCGCGAGCTAGATTAAAACGTAGAGTACCATCCATGCAATTTGTTACACGTAAACCCAGTTAATTACTTGACCAAAGTAATGCCGCTTACCTTTGAATGGGGACAAAGATAAACTATAAATTTAACATAAAATTGTATCCTCCAGTGACTACATTTCCCATTAGGAAACAAATCTTTCCTTACTGTAATGATTAAATACAAATCTACTTTCCATTCATAATTCCACCGGCAATTAATTTGTCTTCTAAGACACAAGCAGCAGCCGAATCCAATTTGGAAAACAATTAGATACGGACAGTCCTCCTTCGAAGATACAATTAGCATAACTTATTGTTGGAATTGGAACGTTGGCAAGTCCTTCTTCGAAGATGCAAGCCGTAGGTGAATCCAATGATCCCACATCGAACTCTTATGTTCTACAATGCCTTTTGAAAACTCTATAAATACAGTATACTCTTTATTCTACAAGCATCACTTTGAGCTTTTGCAAGCCACTCTGATTCTACTTTGACAACCTGGAAGCATTGATACGAAGGTAATTTCATCTTGTTTTCTTGTGCTTTTCTTCCTTTACTGGTTCTTTTTTTTTTGTAGGCCAAACAAGAAAGGTGTGTTCTTGTTTAACAAGATGATTCATGCACGAAGAAGACAATCTTGGGTTGTGAGGGGATGAGTACTCATCCTTGTCTGAATATCGGAGAGATTACTCTCATGGTCCGACTATCGGAGAGATTACTCTTAATGTGGCCCGACTACTGGAGAGATTACTCTCAATATAACCCAACTACCGGAGAGATTACTCTCAATGTGGCCCGACTACCAGAAAGATTACTCTCAATGTGGCTCGACTATCAACGATGCCAACTTAAGGTGCAAAGGGGCTCATATGTCTATCTTAAGATTGGAATGTTGTAGTTCCTTTTAAGGACAAACCTATGAAGAGGCCAACTTAAGGTGCAACGGGACTTATATGTCCACCTTAAGATTGGAAAGTTATAAAACTTCAACTCAAATACAACATCGACTTTATCACTTGGAAAACTTGAAGATTTGGCGAACTTTGCAGACTTCAACTCGAAGATTCGGAGGGCTTTAACAATTCAACTTTAAGATCGGCGAATTTGAAGACCGAAAGACTTGAAGACTTCAACTTGGAGGGCTTAAATATTTCAACTTTAAGATCGGTGAATTTGAAGACTGAAACTTGAAAATCAACGAACTTGAAGATTTTAACTTTGAGATTTGGAGGGCTTAAATATTTCGACTTGAGGATCGGCGAATTTGAAGACTTCAACTTGAAGACCGACGGAGTTGAAGATTTCAACTTGGAGACTTCAACTTGAATACCGACGGACTTGAAGACTTCAACTTGGAGACTTCGAGGGCTTAAATATTTCAGCTTCTCTTTTGCTTTACATTGTCCGACTTTTATTTTAGTCGCATAATTTTCAGTTTTACGTGCTTGTAACAAAAGACTCATATCTTGTCGTGGGAGAGTCCAAATAATGAACCATTTGATTTTTCGAAAATTAGACTTCAATATCTAAAATATATCCAAAACTTAGAATCAAATACCTTCAGAATCGCCCCGGATAATATTTTGAATCCAACTCTAGATTTACCACGTTGAAAATTTTAGATTTGCACAGTCTCACCAAAAAAATCATATCTTGGTGTAGAAATATCAAAATTGTAAATTGTTTGATTTCATGAAAACTATGCTTCAACATCTAGAACATATCCAAAATTATCAATCAAACAACTTTAGAATCGTCCCTGATAATATTTTGAAATCAACTTTATATTGCACCACGCTATAAATTTCAGATTTGCGCAGTCTCACCAAAAAATTCATATGTTGGTGTAGAAATATTGAAATTGCAAACCATTTGATTTCGAGAAAATGAAACTTCAACATCTAAAACATATCCAAAATTCTCAGTCAAATAACTTCATAATCGTCCCAGATAATATTTTGAAATCAACTTTATATTGCACCACGCTATCAATTCCAGATTTGCGCAGTCTCACCAAAAAATTCATATTTGGGTGTAGAAATATTGAAATTGCAAACCATTTGATTTCGAGAAAATGAAACTTCAACATCTAAAACATATCCAAAATTCTCCGTCAAATAACTTCATAATCGTCCCAGGTAATATTTTGAAATCAACTTTATATTGCACCACGCTATCAATTCCAGATTTGCGCAGTCTCACCAAAAAATTCATATTTGGGTGTAGAAATATTGAAATTGCAAACCATTTGATTTCGAGAAAATGAAACTTCAACATCTAAAACATATCCAAAATTCTCCGTCAAATAACTTCATAATCGTCCCAGGTAATATTTTGAAATCAACTTTATATTGCACCACGCTATCAATTCCAGATTTGCGCAGTCTCACCAAAAAATTCATATTTGGGTGTAGAAATATTGAAATTGCAAACCATTTGATTTCGAGAAAATGAAACTTCAACATCTAAAACATATCCAAAATTCTCCGTCAAATAACTTCATAATCGTCCCAGGTAATATTTTGAAATCAACTTTATATTGCACCACGCTATCAATTCCAGATTTGCGCAGTCTCACCAAAAATTCATATCTCTGTGTAGGAATGTCAAAATTATGAACCGTTTCCAAACTTCAAAATTTAAATCATATCCAGAATGCAAAATTTAATATCTTAAGGATAGTTTCAGATAATATTCCAAATAAAACGTAAAATTCTGACACGCTGACGATTTCAGATTCCGCGACTTCACCAAAAAATTGCATCTTGGTATGGAAGCCTCGAAATCGGAAGATGTCTTACTTGCCATCAATCGAAATTTAAGAGCTATATTCTCACAAATATCTTGGGTTCAAGTCTCACTGAATTTGAAATGTTGTGCCAAGCAATCTTTTTCTTATACTTGTGTTTCCTTTTGACGCCTCTCTTCTCTTCCTTCTTTTTTTAAGGCAGAGGGCGGACTTGGAGACCAAAAAAATTGAAGGTTTGGCTAATCAGAAGACATAGAGAATCCCTGGACTTCAATGAAAATACTTGACATCCTCCTAAAATTGGCCCATTGAAGATATCAATTTACTATGGAAGGTTGCCCCCTTTAAATCAAATGAGATCAAAGTTCAATAGGAGGATGGCGTTTCGGCTTGATTTTACATTCCTCCATAGTTCACTCGAACAATAATTGGGACAATATGTATCTTTTGAATTTATGCGACTGAACTTAGAATGAAACTCTAAGCTATCTACGTACCTCGGTGAAGAGGATCAAGTCATACCGTAGTTCAGAATGGGTAGATTTTTTCTTCTTCTTCTTTTTTACGTCCTAAATTTTGTCTAGGCCGCCTCTTTCGATATTTTTAACCTAGCGGACTCTTTTTTTGGGCCGTACACAGTTTATACTCTTGCGGGCTAGGAGTGTATCAACATGCAGTTTAGGCTCATGTGTCAAGGAGCGTTGCAACTTCAAGGATAATATTTCTTCAAAAAATTTCCATTGATAGGGCCGATTCTCATGCCATTTGCATCAACCAGCTTGTAAGCCCCACTTGAGTAAGCTCCTTGTACGACATATGGCCCATCCCATTTTAAAGTGAACTTCCCTACAAGTTTATGGGAAGTAATTATGGGTCTTCATATGGCAAGGACTTGATCTCCTACTTGAAAGGATCTCGGGCAGACTCTTTTATTGAAGGTGCAAGACAATCGAGCTTGATAACATTCAAGATTCTGTTGAGCTTCCAACCTCTTCACATCCAACTCTGCTAATCGAAGTCGAGCATTTTCTTCATCAGTGATCCCTTCTTGAATAACCTGTCGTAATGAAGGTATTTGACGCTCAAGTGGCAAGATAACTTTGACTCCATAAACCAGTGAATAAGGAGTCGAGGAGTCGCTTGTGTTGGCGTGCGGTGAGTCATCTTATATGACCATAGAGCTTCTTCCATATGGTCATTCCAATCTCGTTTGGATTTGGAGACGACTTTCTTTGGCAAGTTGCATATAGTTTTGTTGAATGTCTCAGCTAGACCATTGGCGGCAACATTACACATCGAAGAGTTACGTTGATTAAAGCCAAAGAGATTACAAATCTTGTTCATCAACCTATTATCAAATGGCTTTCCATTATCCGTTATTATATAGCGAGGAATGCCAAAGCGATAAATAATATTTACTCGGATGAAATTTGCAACATTTTCCTTCTTTACTTCCTTGAGAGACACAGCTTCAACCCATTTTGAGAAGTAGTCGGTTGCAGTCAGGATGTATAGGTGCCCACCAGAGGACTTTGGTAGTGGTCCAACAACATCCAATCCCCAAGCATCAAACGGCTAGGATGCCACAGTCGGGTGCAACACTTGAGGAGGTTGGTGAATAAAATTCGCATGAAATTGACAAGCCTTGCATCTTCGAGCTTAGTCCAAGCAATCTTTTACCATCGTTCGTCAATAATATCCCATCCTTTTTATATGAAAGTAGAGCTTTGGTCCAGACTGGTGTGACCCACATACCCCAGAATGCGCTTCTTACAAAGCTTGGAGTGCTTCATCTTCACCTAAGCATCGCAAGAGTACTCCTTCGGATGATCTTCTGTATAGGGTATCTTTGTAGTAAAGGAAGCGAGGTGCACGACGACGGATTTTAGTTCTTCTCTGCGGATTTTCTGGAAGTATCCCATAGCACAAGTAATCAATAAT
Organism: Nicotiana glauca; assembly: GCA_026770625.1. Taxonomy (NCBI): domain Eukaryota; kingdom Viridiplantae; phylum Streptophyta; class Magnoliopsida; order Solanales; family Solanaceae; genus Nicotiana; species Nicotiana glauca. The sequence goes on from MU734872.1 coordinate 29,265, forward strand.
GGGTTGTCGCCATTCTTCTTTCTCGGCTTCAGACATAGCGACAAGATGCTTGAATTCATTTTCTGCACCTTCAGCCTCATTTGGCGGCGGTACTACCCATTTTTGGCAGACAATAACTTGCGTTTGATTAGGCAGGGGTAATGACGAAGCTAGGGCACCTAAAGGATTTGCCTTCTTATTTTCTTTCCTTTGCACATGCTGAATAGGCACATCACCGATCCACTCCATTAACTTTTTAGCGTAATCATGATATGGGCATAATTCTGGTTTCTTGACCTCATAACTACCTAAAAGCTGATTGACCACTAACTGAGAGTCACCAAAGACTTGCAATTGTAACCGCTTGATTTCAACAGCCATTTCGAGCCCAAGTATTAGTTCTTGATACTCAGCAACATGGTTAGAGCAAAGTTGTGTCAACGTAAAAGAGTAGGGCAGAACTTCACCTTGAGAAGTGACAAATACTACACCAGCACCAGCTCCTCCGCAATGTGCACCACCATCAAAGTACATCTTCCATGGAGGCTGAACTTCAATGACCATGGCGTCCTCATCAGGTAGTTTGTCAGTTAGCTCCCAATCATCAGGTATAGGGTGATCTGTCAAGAAGTCCGCTAACGCTTGTCCTTTTATAGCCTTTTGTGGGATGTACACGATTTGAAATTGTTGAAACTGGAGGTACCACCTTGCTAGTCGATCACTAAGGACAGGTTTTGACATCACAAACTTGATGGGATTCTCTCTAGAAACCAAACAAATGATATGAGCTTGAAAGTAATGCTTAAACTTTTGGATTGAGAAGACTAGTGCCAGACATAACTTTTCAATTGGCAAATAATTTAGCTCATTTGGTGTCATCATCCTGCTCAAGTAGTAAAGGGAGTTTTCTTTCCCTTCACTATTTACTTGGGCCAACTGCGCTCTAACAGACCTTTCTTGTGCTGAAATGTATAGTATCAACGGCTTTTCAAGTATAGGGGCTGCCAAAACCGGAGGCTTCATCAAGTAGGATTTAATGCTCTCAAAGGCATTGTTACATGCTTGGTCCCATTTGAAAGGGACACCTTTCTTCATAAGGCGACTGAATGGTTGGCACTTCCCAGCTAGGTTTAAGATGAATCTCCTAAGGTATGCTAGCTTTCTTTGCATACTTTTCAATTCTAAATATTTCGAGGCTCAGGCATTTTCAAGATTGCATCTGTATTGGCTTGATCAATTCAATCCCTCAATGTCGAATAATGAAACCAAGGAGCTTCTCGGAAGTAACTCCAAAGGCGTATTTTAATGGATTCATTCTAAGTTGGTACCTCCGGAGCAACTCAAACACCATTCTCAAGTCTTTCAAATGGTCGCCGTTCTCTCTTGATTTTACCACCAAGTCGTCAACATAGCATTCGACATTCTTGTGGAGAAGATCATCAAAAATATTTTGCATAGCCCTTTGGTAAGTAGCACCAGCGTTCTTCAAGCCAAAAGGAATTACCTTGTAGAAATAAATACCCTTGGGGGTGCGGAACGCGATAAGCTCTTCATCTTTTGATGCTATACGAATTTGGTTATAGCCCGACGAACCATCCATGAAAGATATTGCCTCGTAACCGATAGTAGCATCGATTATCAGCTCTGGAATAGGAGGCGAGAATTCATCTTTGGGACCCACATTATTGAGATCCCTGAAGTCAACGCATACTTGAATCTGGCCATTCTTCTTCCTTATAGGGAAAATACTTGAAACCAATGTTAGGTATTAAACTTCTCGAATAAATCCAGCTTCAATGAGTTTGTTAACTTCAGTTTCAATCAGGGGAACCAAGTTCGGCCTAAAGCGCCTTTGAGCTTGTTTAACAGGGCAAACACCATTTTTGACTGCAAGGTGATGGACTGCTACTTTCGGGTCCAAGCCAAGCATCTCTTTGTAACTCCAAGCGAAGACATCCCTGAACTCCCTGAGTAACTCAATATAAGTGCTCTCTTCATCAGCTTCTAGTAAAGCACTTAGGTAGGTGGGTCTTGATTCCTCGTAGGTGCCAAGGTTAACTTCTTTTAATGCATCAATTGTCATCTTCACTCCTTCTTCAAGTTCGGGTGGTGCGTCCTTCGCATCTTCATATTCTTGAGGGTCCCTATCATTGAAGGATATGTGATAACATGGTAAAACATCCTCCAATTCAACATTATCCTCCATTGAAGATGGAACACCATTCTCGCCTTGTACAGTAATATGATACGAAGAACCCACACTTTCTTCATCTTTATCACGCTCCTTAGTGTAGACCACAGTATATGGCTTTACCTTCAGTATTTCTTTACATGAAACCACAAGTTTCGTTTGTCACCTCTTTCTAGAAGGAACCAAACTTTGGAAATCCTTAGAGATTTTTTGGATTTTGGGCGAGGATGGTGTTCTTTTGCTTTGAAAATTTCTCTGAAACTTGTTCCCCTTCTTTAATGGACCCAATATTTCAAACACGGAGGTCCTCACAGGTGATTTTCCAAGAAAACCAAAGATAGAAGATTTGTTAGAAGCGACAGATTCATCTTCTACAGTGATATAATTGCTACTCGCCCTTCTTATGGAGATGCGCACTGGTGACGATTGATTGCATACCTGTTAATCGGGCCGGGCTAACCCGCTTCAACCCGGGTCAGCCCACTTTAACCTGCTATTGTTTACTATTGGGTGGGTTGGGGCAGGTTGGTAGAGGGCGGGTTTTGGATGAACACGTTCTACTTAACGATACACCGAACCCGCGTAACCCGTCACCCATTAACGGGTTGTTAACGGGCTACAGCCCGGTTACCATTGGAATTTTATTTTTAAAATTAATTAGACCGTTCCCAACGGTCAAATTGAGAAATGACCGTTGGGGAACGGCCAAATTTTGCAAAAATGGCCATTTCGGCCCCATGTTAAAAATATAGCCCTCCCACCCCTAATAATTGAAAAATTACATTTTAAACCTTTTAAAATCTATAAATAGCCCCCGTATTCTTTATTATTTTCTCATAATTCACTCTCTTACTACTCTAATTCTCTCTCAAATCTCAAATCTCTTTTGATAGTATAGTTCTTAAATTCTCAAATCTCAAATTCTCAATTATTTATTATTTCAAGTTTCATCAATTATTTAGTTTAGCCATTACAAATTATTATTATTATTATTATCAAATATCAAGTATTCAAATTAAGTGTGGTATCAAGTATCAAGTTTCAAGTATCAACTATCAAGTTTCATTCTATCAATTGAAGTTTGATTTTTTATATCAAAAATTCAAAATTAGTGCGGCATCCGAAATTCCGGTACACTCGTTCCATCTCTTTCTCTTATTTGGTGTACACTTATTTTATTATTTAAAATTATGAATTTAATTTCTTAATTGAATTTATTACTTTAATTTACACAATGTATTTACTTAGAGCGGCCAAAAAAGCGTGCACTAGTAGAGGTGGTAGTAAGAAAACTTCCAAAAGATCAAGAGGTGGTGTTAGTTCTTCTAGTATCTTTACACATATTTCTGAAAGTTCACCTGAAAATTTAAATATAGATTATGAGCGAATGCAAGAAAATTTTGGTATAGATGATGATTTAGATGATTTAGATGATATTCAATCACCCGATAATCTTGAAACACCACCAACAATACCCGGTAATGCTAGTCAAACTCAAAATGTTAGAGGTGGAACAAGTAGGCCTCCTCTCCCTATTAAGAAGAATTGACGATTAAGAAGTAAGTGTTGGATATTTTTTGAAAGACTAGAAGATCAAAAAAATTATGAAAAATGTAAAATTTGTAGTGAACATTATAAATATGAGCCTGGTAAGGGAGGGGAACGGGTCAACTTCGTAGGCATATGGAAGTGAAACACCCTCTTGATTGGGGAGTAGATGAGTCATCTGGGTAACAAAAACTTAACCCGAGTACTGAGGGGTTATTTGGTAAATACGATATTAAGAAAGATTGGGAAGAATTAGCTAAAAGAATTGTTTTATGTTGTTACCTTTTAGTTTTGCTTCTTCACCATATCTTGTTACTTATATTCAAAGAATTTATAACTCTATGTTTACAGGTATCCCTAGAAGTACTTGTAAAGCTGATATTTTTAGGCTTTTTGGACAATATCAGACATATATACGTTATTTGTGCGCAAGTATTCCTTGTAAAGTTTCTCTTATTCTAATATTGGTCGTGCTGTAAATGAAAATGATTATTTGACTTACATGCCATTGGATAGATGATAATTTTTGTATGCAAAAACGTATTATTGCTTTTAAATATGATGAAGATCAAAGTCATACTTGTGCATTTATAAGTAATACTATATATGAAGTTGTTATATTTTATAATCTTATAGAAAAAGTTTTGTGTATGTCATTGGATAATGCTTCTAACAACAATGCTGCTATTACAATATTAAAATTGCATCTACACCCACCACTTCCTGAAATATGTTATGTTAGATGTGCATATCATATTTATAACTTGATTGTGAAGAGTGGCCTTGAATTATTTAGAGATGAAATTACTTTAGTTAGGAGAGTTGTTGGTGTAATTCAAGTAAATAATAGAAGTGCTAGATTAAGTGCATTTAAGGAAAAATGTGTACACTATGGACTAAAACCAAGACTCATACCCGAAGAAATAGTTACTAGGTGGAATTATACTTATTTATTCTTAAGATGTTATTATAAATATAGAATGCCTATAACTGAAGTTGCTAATTCTCATTGTACCGATCCTAGCCGTTTGTTAACATCTAGAACTTGGGATGTCATTCATGATGTTGTACAATTTTTACAAAAATTTTATGTGGCTACACTTGAGTTTTCTAGATCTTATTATCCTACTATTACAAATGGTTTAGTTCATATTGCTGAAATTTATATTTTACTACATAATTTGAAGCAGAAAGAAGGATATTCTACTGTTATTGAATCTATGCTAGATAAGTTTAAAAGATATTTCTATCCAATTCCCTATATTTACCTAATTGGTGCTATTTTAAGTCGTACTGTCAAAATGATAAAGTGTCGCCAATTAATTAGAGCTTTATATACTTATATGGATATTGGACCAACTGAAACTCCTGATATCGACACTTGTATTTCTGAGCTACACACATATTTACAAACTTTATATAATTATTATGCTAACATTGTTGATGTATCTTCGGTTGTAGATGCAAATATTCCTTCAACTAATCCTTCAACATCTGGAACAACTATGAATGATGATGATTGTGTTTAAGATTATCTGATTGGCCTACACTAGGAGAGCATCAACAAATCAGTAGCAGGAATATTGATGAACTACAATTCTACTTGCAAAAGCCACCAGAGCCCCTCACAAAGGATTTTCTACCACTGGGTTGGTGGAAGAAAAACTCAAATCAATTTCCTATTCTTTCGGCCATGGCTCGAGACATGCTAAATGTGCCAATTTCAACAGTCGCATCAGAGAGCTCATTTAGCCAAGCAAAGCAGCAGCTAGGAGCTACCTGTCATTCATTGTGCCACAATGCTTTGGAAATTTTAGTGTGATTCAGAGATTGGATAAGATCAAAACTGCAAAATCAAGGGCGTCCCAAGGTAGACGAAGAGGAGGACCAAGAAATTGGAGATATAATGGTTTATGGTTCCGATTCAACCAATGCCGGAAACTTAGAACATCATGTTGACATGGAAGAACTTAGTAAAATGATGCAAAATATGTGATGTACTATTTATTATTTTTATAGTTGTTGTAAACTTTTAATTTGCAAGTTCAAAAATAAAAAAATCAAAAAAGAACTTGCAAATTAATTTGAAGTATGAAGAATATAAAATAAAAGCCTTAGGAGTTTGTTCCTTACATATTGACTATTGGTCTTGTTAATTAGTTTTTTGTAGCCACTTACTTTCTAATTTCAATTTTATAATTTTAAAATACAAATTTTAAATTTAAAACTTTAAACTTTAAACTTCAAAGTTTAATTCTAATCCTTAAAAGTTTACAAATACTTAACTATCAATAACATTGAATAAGAAAAATAAAATTTAATTTTAAAAAAAATTGTAGCCCGGCCCGGCCGAACCCGCTTAGCCCAAACCCGAACGGGCCCTAAAAAACCCAAAATTTCCTAACCTGCCACCAGCCTATTTTCCCAGTCCGCTAAATAGCCCGCCTGCTAACCGAACGCGCTGGGGTTTTTCCCGTTCAGCCCGCCCCAACCCGCCTGATAAACACCTATAGTTGATTGTATCCCAAACCTTCATGTGGTTGTCTTGTTGGAGCTTCTGATGGTAGCTTCCCTAACTTTGACGGCTTATTAGGATTGTATTCGGCTTTTGAAAATAGCTTGTAAGCGTTGGGATCAAAACCTTCATCTGTTCGCTTTGTAGGGAGTGCCACATTCTGCAAATAACTTTGGGCTACAAACCCTGCAAGCGGTTTCGAGGACAACTTTACTGCCTCAATTCATTTTACCGGAAAAGTTAACTCCTTTAGCGTCTTGGTTTGGAGATTAGATGATTCACCTTCATCTTTCTTCCTTTTAAGGACATATTGGAGCGCAAGACTCACTTTCTTGCCATAAGACGCAATACCCCCTCAATAATATTTATTCGCGTTGGGTTGTACCTCCTTTGTAATATCTTTGACTCTACAAGTATTCACTTCGGCTCTTTTAGTTGTGGGATCGTCATTTTTGCTTTTCATGCCATCATCAACTTTTATCTCCTTCACAGTGCGATTCTTCAAGTAGAACTTTGCATCAGCGAAGTGTGACTCTGCCTTGGCAAATGGCTCATCATCAGCAACTATCTTCTTATCGACTTCACCTTCGTAGTATTTCAAATATTGATCGTAGGTAGATGGAACCAGTTTTGTTCTCATGTATCCAAGGCCTTCCAAGCAAGATGTTGTATGAAGTCTTTGCATCGATCACATGTAGCCATGCACTTGATTGCATATCTTCAATGGTGATTTCCAGCCTGATCACGCCTATGGATCTTTGCCTCCCTTGGTTGAATCCTTGGATCATCACATGACTTTCTGAGAGTTCACTCATGGGAATACCAAGTTCTTTCACAATGCGAATTGGCAAAATGTTCACTGTGGATCCCCCATCAACCATAATTCGATTTATTCTTTCATCGCGCATATAACCAACCAGGTATAATGGGCTATTATGAAGAGCGTCACCTAGTAGAAGATCGTCGTTTGTGAACGTAACCTTTTCCTCGCACGCATTAGCTTCTTGAGGATAGACTCATCGAGCTTTTCAAACTGTATGTCGTCACTCTTTTCTTCCCCTTTATCAGCATGGCAACAAGAGGCATCGATACCCTCATGGAAATCTTCATACGGAACCAACTTGGTAAAAACTCTTCCAAGGTCACTAGATTTTGTGGATTTTGAGAATGGTGCATCTCCATTTTTGCTTTCTTCAAACGCCTAACTAGATTCTTTTTCGTTGGCCCTTTTACTATCATCTTCCTCATTGGTTGTTCTACTGATTCTTTTTGTGGGCTCCTTTTGTGGCGCATACGACGAGTCACCAATGTCCAACCTTCATCATCACCAGGTTGATTGTCTTCAACTTTGTCGTTCTTCAGTAATTCTTCACCTTTACTTTTTTTAAAACCACATAATTCATCCGTATTGAATGAGCCAAAGGTGATAGAGACTTGATTTGCGCTTGCCTTCTCATCTTCAAGCACGATATTCTTTTTGCGAGCCAAGTCCATGACTTTGTCTTTGAAGACAAAGCACTTCTCCAGAGGGTGGCTCACAAGTCGATGGTATTTACAGTAATTTGGGTCATTCATTTTCCCAGCTTCATTTGGTCGCTTTATCTCCGGAAGTTCAATGAGATTTAACTCAAGGAGTTCTTAAAAAATGGCTGGCACATCAGAATCTATGAATGTGTACTCTTTCTCCTACATTTCTTTTAGAGTCAACTTTCCACTTGGCTTATCTTGAAAGGAAGTGGATTTCATACTCTGCTTCTTACTCACCTTCGTCGTGAACTTCATAGGTGACGTGTTGACATTCATAGCTTTTTTGCTTTTAGACTTGGTTACGAGCTTGCCCCACTTCCTGACTTCTTACTTGTCACTCCCTTCGCGAGGTTCATAGATGGGCAGCCTTTCATTTCCAGCAGAGGCCATGCTCAACTCCATGTCATGGGCACGAGTTGCAAGTTATTCAAATGTGCCAGGCTTGATACCTCGCAAGATGTAGTGCAATAGCCAATGCATGCCTTGGATTCACATCTCTATGATTGAAGCTTCACTAAGCCTATCTTTGCGGTTGAGGCTTGCATTCTTCCAACGATTGATAAAGTCGATAACTGGTTCACCCTTTCGTTGACGGGTATTTGTAAGTTCTATCATATACACAGTACGTCTCGTGCTATAAAAGTGATTGAGGAACTCTTGATCTAGTTGATCCCAGCTATCAATAGATCCATCCTTGAGGTCTGTGTACCAATCAAAAGCATTTCCTTTTAGCGATCGGACAAACTGCTTGACAAGGTAATCTCCATAAGTCCCAGTGTTGTTGCACGTCTCCACGAAGTGCACCACCTGTTGCTTTGGGTTACCTTTACCATCAAACTCTTGAAACTTTGGAGGTTGATAACCATCAAACATCTTCAACATAACGTCCCTTGCACTGTACGATTTTGCATATGTAAGGGAGGACTTGGTAGAGACTTCATAATTCTTCTTAATGGTTCCTTCAATGAACTTCTTTAGTTGATCAATTGGAATCATCCCTTCAGATGAGACAGGGATAGACTTAGCGGATGCTACTTGTCTTTGGGGAGACTCACTCTTTAGAACTTCTGGGGGCTTGCCAGGTGCGTGGGTGGATTCTTCTTCCATCAAGATTCTCAACCTGTCAGTTAGCTTGTAAATTCTAGCCCCTTGATTTTGCATTCATTTGGTCAAGCCAATGATTGCTTTCGTCAAGTTTGCCAACTGCTCCTCCACAGATGAGGTGTTTGCCACCATGGCTTGCATGATTGTTGTGGATGATGGAGAGTAACATGGATTTTTACACAGATTGATCCTTGATTGGTTCACGCTATGTGATATAAGTTGGGAGCATCCATCACTTGAAGCATCATCATCTTCCTTCATAACAGAGCGCTTGGATCCGGAGAGGTCAGTCAGAGCAAGAGTTTTCTTGATCTTTTCTTTTCAGCAACATCGCTTCCTTCTTCGGGTGCGTTTGTGGAAGATCTTGCTCCTTTTGAGGATGAAGATCCGAAAATATGGGTTGATGCGGACGACACTTGGAGTGCTAGTTGTCCTAAAGAGCTTGCTTTGCTCCTTGTATCTGGTCCGTAGCTTCCAAAAGTGACATTGATGATGCTTTCCACATCAGCATAGAACCTGGAGTTAGTATCCTTGGTAGAAGTTGAACCGGAGTTAATTTTCTTTGAAGCCATTTCAATGTTCTTAGACTTTGGTGATTGAAAAGTTGAGATGAGAGGTAAAGATCGTCCCACTGGGCATGCCATGATTTGTAGACAATAAATTAGCGTCGAGAAAAATAAAATCAAGACCGAAAAATATCGCAACAATCGTAGTATTTATTTTCGAATATCTGAGTGTACAATCTCTATGAATCCTCTGATTCTTCTTTTTAATAGTAAATAAATTCAAGGGCCTTTGAGCTTGATCTTGAATCTATGTTTGTTGCCACGAACGATGATCTTATTCTTGTGCTTGATTGCTTGAACTTGACCTTGATTCGATCTTCGTTCTTGAGCTTGAACTTGATTTGTTCTTCGTTCTTGAGCTTGAACTTGATTTCCTGAACTTGAACTTGTAGAGAAATTTGCAGCGTTTGATCCACGAGCTCTCTCTTGCTTCTTGTTATAACTTTTCGTGTCTTTTCTAAGTTATGAATACCCCCATTTTATAGTTATGGAAGGGAGGAGTTGTGATAATAACAAATTCTTTCCGACCAATTAAATTGAAGTGTGACATGACTGCATTTGATAGGCCAGAACATGTCAGTTGTATACGTGGCACGGTTTCATTGGCCTTTTAATGTGACTTGGCATGCCTTGTCATTTTGAGACGTGGCATGATCATATTGGCTCTTCCGTTTGACTTGGCGCACCACGTCATTTGACATGTGACACCAAACTGGGCCTCTAGGAAGATGTCATCTTGGGCTTAGTGAAGTGGATTCATCACTTTAACCCAATTAAATGGGATAGCCCAATAGATTAAGACTTATTTATTTAATTTTTATATATTGGACTTATTTAATTAATTCAATTATTGTAACGACCCGATCGGTCGTTTTGAGTACTAGCACTTCGTTCAATAGTCGGAGGCTATGAACAGCTTCATTTCAGGTATTATGACTTGTACGCGTGGTCGGAATTGAATTTCGAGAAGTCCAGAGTTGATTTGGGAAGAGAATTCTCAATTCGGAAGCTTAAAGTTGAAAGAATGAACTAGGATTGAATTTTGAGTAAACGACCTCGGAATCAGGATCTGGAGGTTCTATCAGGTTCGTATGATGATTTCGGACTTGGGCGTATGCCCGGTGCGGGTTTTGAATAACCCGGGAGCGTTTTGGCGCCTATTGTGGAAGTTAGCATTTTAGAAGGAATTTCTTAAGTTTGACTTGAAGTGCATTTCAGTGTTATCGATTTCCTTTTGGGATTCCAAGACTGGGAATAGCTCCGTATGGTGATTCTGGAGTTGGGAGCGCAATCGGAAGTGAATTCGGAGGTCCGTAGGTCACTTTGAAGCCATTTGGCTAAAGATAGAAATTTGATGGTTTTTGGGAAGTTTGACCGGAGGTTGACTTTTTGATATCGGGTTCGAATCCAATTCCGAAAGTTGGAGTAGGTCCGTAATGTCAAATATGACTTGCGTGCAAAATTTGAGGTCAACCGGACGTGATTTAATAGGTTTAAACATCGGAAATAGAAGTTGGAAAGTTCAAAGTTCATAAAGATTGAATCGAGGAGTAATTCATGGTTTTAGCGTTGTTTGATGTAGTTTGAGGCCTCGAGCAAGTCCGTAATGTGTTTTGGGATTGGTTGATATGATTGGTTGGGGTCCTGGGGGCCTCGGCTGGATTCCGGGTGGTTAACGGATCAAAATTGGAAATTTGGAAGGCTGAGTGTGTTGCTTCTGTCATAACCGCATCTGCGGTTCTTGAACCGCAGATGCGGTCTGTAGCTCGCAGAAGCGGAAAGGGGGGCAGGCCAGGTAGCCGCAGAAGCGGCCCAGGGACTGTAGAAGCGGTTCCGCTTATGCGGCCCCTAGACCGTAGAAGCGGTCGGCGCCCTTTAGCCCAAGCCGCAGAAGCGGCCAAAATGTCGCAGAAGCGACACCCGCATAAACGATCATATTTTCGCAGAAGCGGAAATTTGCTGGGGGCAGTGACTTGTTTTAAATCGGGATTTTGGCTCATTTCCCCCATTTTGCATGGCTTGGGGGTGATTTTTAGAGAGCTTCAAGGAGAGTTTCATCACCAATGTTGAGGTAAGTTACCCCTATTTATTTTCAAGTTAAATACAAGACTATACCATGGATTTAAGTATGAAAATTAGTATATAAATTGGGGTTTTGGTGGAAAACCTAGAAAATTATATTCTTGGGATTTAGCCACGATTTTGAGCATGGAATTAGGAGAAAATTATATATTTGAGTTACTAAGGTTGTGGGTAATTTTTATCTTCGAGAAATTTCGAATTCCGGGCACGTGGGCCGGAGGGCATTTTGGTCAACTTTTCGTTCGGGGTTAGGAATTGTTATAAATTGAGTTGTAAAGTATAGTTGAGCATATATTAATGGATTTGTGTGATCATTGGCTAGTTTTGGTGCGTTGTGCGTTCGTTCAAGCCTTCGGAAGGATGTGGAATGCCGGTTGCGAGTCTTCGGAGCGAGGTGAGTCTTCTTTCTAATCTTGTGAGAGGGAATTTACACCATAGGTGAAGTGAATGATTAAGTGCTCCTATTTGTAGGGCTACGTACGCATGAGGTGACGAGAGTCCGTGCGTAGCTACTATTATGCTATTGTTCGAGTAGTTAGGACCCATCAGCATGTTATACTTGAATTAAATTATGAACCCATCGATGACTTGAATTGTTTAAACCACCTTTGATTAGTAAAAAAAATTTAAAAGAGATTAAACATCATTCCTGAATTGTTAAACAGAGAATTGGCTTATTTGGATAATCATTCCCCGATAAAATTCTAATTTGGCTATTTGAGCATGTATTTTACGTGTACCCGCGTCGCATGAATGATTCGAGAGCGGGGTAATAAATCACATTAAATTAATAAATGGATTTCTAAAGAGGCTTACGCTTCGCTTTTCTCAAATTATTAAAGAGAATTGGCCGTTCTTGGATAATTGCTTCACGTTGAATTCTTGACTGATTGTCTGTCTGTGTGTATTTAATTTGGACCGGGCCGAACGCCTCGGCAGTTTAATAGATGCATCTATAGGCACGCCGTCGACCCTCGGCAATTGCACATTTATTTCTGTTGGATCGGGCCGTCGCCTCGGTATGATTTGCGCATGCTTGTATTGTTGCCTGGACTTGTTTAAGTCGTTACATGCCTACCTCTGGCTCTAGATCATGATGTTAATAATGAAAAGAAATCTTGAAAAATTTCCTATGAAAGAATTATGTGTTTACTTGTTTCCTCTATCTGGAT
>MU734882.1:19465-40206 GCA_026770625.1 Nicotiana glauca
CAAAACCCTAGGAGACCCCCTCCCTAAACCTCCCAACACCCCATCTCCACCATCTCCTTCCGCCCACCAACGCCGGACCACCCACCTTCAGCCCGTCGTTACCAGCCATCGTCAACCAGCCATTTATGCCAGTTACAGCTACTGCCAAAACGACCTCCCTCACCATCGATCACCCTCAAAACAGCCCTCCATCTCCATGTGAATGAAAACCACAAACACTAACAAAAACCTCTCAACCACTGTCACGTTAACGTCCACACCACTGCTCACCTTCCGATGTTCAGCCGTCACCTTCACTTGGGCGACGACCACCAGCAGTCATTTTCGACCAGCTCCAGTCGTCCCTCTCCCAAACAAGCACCAACAGGCTCATCTCCATCGTCAAGCAACCAGCTTCTTCCGTCGGGCAACCACACCAGACGACCACCCGTTCGTCTTCTTCTTCACGAACCAGACAAGAGCCAGCTCCTCTAAACTACCCTCGTCTAGTTATAACATTGCTAAGGATCTCAAGTATCTTGAATTTATCATGTATAAGCCTCAAACAGTTGGATTCAAAGAGGTATGTATCAGAGTCTGCCTTTAATTTGAGTGGTAATTTTTGGTGTGATATATTATAATATACTTTACACACTCCATCCCTTTTCATGAGGCAACAATACAGTTATGAAGATTAAGAATTTATTCCTTTTGTATGTAATCTTGGTGGTAGTACAAGTAAATGTCGATGTTGTTAAAAGCAAAGCAAGGGGGTATGAACCTCGTCTCCGTCTAAAAGTCGTGTCAATGTGCAGTTGTAGTTGATTGCTTCATTTCGGTTAATCGGATAGCTTCTTCAGGTTTGTGTTTCATTTTGTGTTCATTATCCTACCATGCTTTAGCTTCATTTTGAATGTCTCGTATTAAGTCACTGAATCCTTCATTTTGGTTTGGTTTTAATTTGAAGTTCAACTGATGTTGAGTTTAGTAATTTAAATCTACTGGATTGTTCTGTTAATTTTGATATGAATATGACTTTGTTGAAGTGTTTCCTAAATATTGTTGATTAGGAGTTTGTTTAGTGAGATTAATTGTTTAATTGATTAGGTGAATTGGTTGTAGCTGATATGGTTATAGTACATATTGAAAGGTTTGGGGGCAGAACAGTAATTTCAGTAATTTCAGGGGTAATATGGGAATTGACAACTTGCTGAATTATTTATGTTGAGTGTTCTGTCCACTAAGCACTAATAATATTAAAATAAGGCATTATTTAATACATAGTGGGAAACAAGACATAATGGTATGGGGAGGTGTTTAAAAAATAATTAAATATGTTACCCATGCTAGGAATTAATTAATAGAATGGAACAAATAGTAGCGGGGGACAAATGAATTAAAAGAAAACAAAACATTTAGTAATGGGCTGTAAGGGAATATCACGGGCAAGAATTTTCTGAATTGTTTAAGTATCCCAAGTAAAGGGTCTGGTTTGTTGTATAAATAGAAGGAAGTTTGGACAGAATAGGTGGTTCTTGAAGGCTAAAAAATCAGTTTCTTGTGGGGGCTTCTCTTGGAACATCTTAGAAAAAAATAGAACTGACAATACAAGGAGGACGAAAATAAATAGAGTTTAGACTGGTTTTTGAACTCTGGAAATCATTTTCTCAGAAAGTTTAAGGAGTCAATTAGCTCAACTAATACTGTTTAATTGAAAACTAAAAGAGAGCTCCAGCGTTAACTGTCAAGTTATATTTTCGAGTTCATCTTTTGGTTGCTGGTAATTTTACTTCGTATTTCTGGTTTTATACATGGGTTTCTGGTGTTGGTGTTGCTGTTTGGTATCTTTAAAATTGCTACTGGTTTTCCTGGGATTTATTCTGTTGGGTTCTCTATCAGTTGCTGGTTGTTGCTGTTGTTGTATACTACTACTATGCTGATCACTCCTGTTGCTTCTTCTATTGCCTATTGACAGGTACACTTTCGAATCAACACTGATGTAGATGTGAGATGTAAAAGTGAAATAAAATGCTAGGGTGATTGATGAATTAGTGTTGTACCTATAGTTTAATAGATATGTGATAAGTATTTGTATAGCCTAGTTTCATAACTCAATAAGAATGCATGGTGTAGTTTTGTACTTAACTGGAACTGTTTGGTTTTAAACTACAGTTTGTAGTTGTCAATTGTAGATTAAATGTAGTTAGTTGTGTAATTTGTATAATGAACAAATAGTTAATGTATTGGGTACTTAGACTTCATCTTTAATTAGTGTTTGTATTTAAGACAGATTTTAGGACTGTGTACTCTAATGGATTAGTGATTCGTCATTCTCCCTAGTGCAATGTAGCCTTAATTATTTAGCTAGTTCTACCAAGAATCTGATTCCATTAGGCAGTATATAAGCTAGTGCTTGAATCCATATTAATAACATCTTCTAGTAGTTAATTCCATTAGTCTCAATCATCTAAAAATGTTAGTTTAAATCAACTTGGAGAATGGTTAGTTAGTTTTTTTTTTTTTTTATATTTTGTCAATCTCATATGCATATTATAATTTCAGCTTTAGTAGTTCGCTTATAGAATAAGGCACGAAATAATTTTCTATTTTCATGAGTTCGAGTGCAATTTTCCGTTAGCATCTATTATAATCTGATAACTAATAAGAGGCCCGAACTTGTCAAGCATGTAAATCAATTAGGACATTTTTCTTCTTTCATTTTTAGAGACGGACGAAAATAGAAATGTAGTCACTTTAGGATGATCCTTTTAAAATAAACGAGATGAGGCTCGCCAAATAGAACGCACAAGCTGCGGGGCCCTCAATAAATGGATATAATAATTGTATAGACTTCGGGATCAGCCGCTTAGTGAATTTCACGGCCTTTTCCCAAAAAATAACAATGCGTTAGTCTCTTTAGGCGCGTACTTTAAATAACCTTACCTTCTTAAACTCGGGTGCACATTTATGTTACCCAAATTCAAATCTCAACGGAGTCAAAATGTGTCGATAACCACGGATACATTGATTGTGACGTGGTTCGAGATGCATTTCTATGAAGTTGTAATTCTTTTTAAAATAATGAATGAGACGGGCCTCGACAAACAAAAATACATAAACTGCGGGGCCCTCTATACGCGTTTTTACCTAGAATTCGGGATGGGCCGTTTAGCAAAATTTCACGGCTTTATCCAAAATAATGGTATGCTAGTCGCTGTAGGTGCGTCTTTAATAAATTACTTTCTTAAATTCGGGCGCACATTTATGTAACCCAAATCCAAATCTCAATAGAGTCAAAATGTGTCGATAACCACGGGTACATTGATGTGACATGGTTCGAGATATGCTTTCACAACGTTGAAATTCTCTGTTAAAATAATAATAATAATAATAATAATAATAATAAAAGCGGTGAAGAGTTAAAACTTGCATATAAGTTCATAATTGTTAAAATCAGATAAATAAGCCGAATTTGATAGTTGAGCGACCGTGCTAGAACCACGGAACTCGGGAATGCCTAACACCTTCTCCCGGGTTAACAAAATTCCTTATCCTGATTTCTGATTCGCGGACTGTAATATATAGTNTTGAAATAAATAAAAAAATCTCGTTTCGATTGTCCTTTAATTGGAAAAACTCCCTTACCCCTCTGCGCCCCTGCGGGCGCGGGTGAAAAGGAGGTGTGACAAATATATACTAGTACTAATAAGTAATAAGATATAATATTGTGGGGATTATACATGCGATACAAAAATATATATGTGGAAGATTTCTAAAAATTTTATATATTTAAAATTCTGATCGATTTCGGTTGGTATTTAAAAAATAAATTATTATTTTTAATTAATACTGACCTATTTCGGTCGGTATTTAAAAAATAAATTAATAAAAATTTAATTAATACCGACCGATTTCGGTCGGTAAATGCAATTTAGTTGTCAGTCAACGCGATGAATATACCGTCCGTTTTCGGTCGGAAATTTTCGATCAATTTTGGTCGAAACACCTTAGCGACCATCATTTTTCCAACTAATTAAAAGCGATTGGAAATCGGTCACTTTTTCTCAATTTTCGACCAATTTCGGTCGGTTTTCCAGGACGAAATTAGCCATTATTTTAGTAGTATTAGTATAACGGAGGGTAATTATGAACAATATATAAAATTAGAGGGATATATTTGGCCTTTTTCCCTTTTTCCAGTTACTCCTTCCATTTCAGTTTATGCAAATCTTTTCAAAGTATGAGGGTCAAACTAGTTATCTTTCTAGAATTTTTATTTTAAAATAAAATTTATATATTAGAAATTGTATACAAGATAATATAAGTCACTATATTTAAGAATTCTAAATAATTAAAAAGTATTTGTAAAAACTATTGCCAAAGAAAATGTTGTTTGAGTTATACATATATAAAATTACATAAATTAAAATAGAAGAAATATTGAGTCTATGTTTTTAAGAGTGTGGTTAAATGTCTAATATGTTGTAACTACGTGGTGAAATTAGAAAAGAGAAATTTTAGACTTATATATTTGTAGAAACGTATTGATTTCAAATCACGAGAATAATTAAGTAAGAATATAGTTTGAACTAAGAGTACAACATTCGATCTTTGAGGGCTCAGGACTATTCGCGAAGACAGAATTTTCACTTTTTTTTGGGTAATTACTAACTTTTATTTACCAGGAAAATATTACAATCAAAGCAATAACCCTTTACATAAATCCTAACCTTTCTATACTACTTCCCCCTTTAACTACCTTTCTATAACTATATCTTTAAAAATAATTACATTGAATACCAGTCTAATCTACATAGTGCTTTCTCTACTCGTTTGTTGCTTCGACAATGTAGCTCCTGTATAATCTGTTTACCCAGTATCTCCCATTTTCTGGTCTTCTCTTTGAAAATCCTGGCATTTCTTTCCTGCCATACATGGTATACGCATGCTGCCAGAGTCATTTTGAACAGCTCAGAGTTTGCATTTTGTCTCTTCACCCAGTCTTCAACCCATGCTAATTCTTCAGTCCATTCATATACTGCTCTCCTTATACCCTGCCATTTCAGTAGTTTTCCCCATAGTTCAGCTGCATAAGAACACTCAAAAAATAAGTGTTGAATAGTTTCATGCTCCTTTGCACACAGTACACATTTCAGGTCAACTTGCATTCCCCATTTACTCAACCTATCTTTGGTATATAGCTTGCCATATGTTGCCATTGTTAAAGTGAATGTCCACCTTGGATATCCAGTATTTCTGCATATAATTTTCCTCCAGCTCACTTTGTTGAAATCTCCTCTCAATTTATGGTATATTTTTTTGGTTGAACACTTGTTCATCCTTCTAATGTCTTCAAGAGTAAATCTTGCTTCTTCAAAGGTCTTCTTTGCTTTCAGAATCTTGCTCATCATCCATGATGTTTGTTTCAATTGTACTTCCCATATGCTCCTATCTCGGATGTAGTAGTTGTGTACCTAATGAATCCAAAGCTTGTTCTCCTCTTTGCATAGATTCCATAATTGTTTACATATAGCAGCCTTACTCCACAATGTTATGCTGATAATATTGAAACCTCCTGCTGACTTTGGCATACATACCTTCTCCCATGCAAGTAAAGCCTTCCTAGATATGTTTCCCTCACCAATCCACAAGAAGCTTCTGCAAATTGCTTCAAGTAGTTTAGTGATCTTCTTTAGAAGGACAAATATTTGTGCCTAGAATGTTTGAATGGAGAGGAGAACACTTTTACTCAACTGAATTCTTCCAGCTTATGATAGGAACTTAGCTTCCCATGAAGTTATTCTACCGGCAATTTTATCAATTAGTGGTTGACATTGGGCTACTGATATTCTCTTGGAGCTTAAGGGAGCCCCCAAGTATCTGACTGGCAGCTCACCTCTTTGAATTCCCAGAAACTCTAGTATATCTTCCTACATCTCTTGAGGTACTCCTCCAAAGTAGATAGAGCTCTTCTGTTTATTAATCTCCAATCCTGAAGCTTTAGAGAATTCCATAAAGCAGTTGTACAGCAGCTTAATAGATTCCATATCACCCCTGCAAAAAAGAAGAAGGTCATCTGCAAACACAAGCTGCACAATTTGCAGCTTCTCACATTTGGGATGGTAATTAAAGTCAGGGTTCAAATTCAGTGTCTTGAGTTTCCTTGTCAGGTATTCCATAGCAATCACAAATAGATAGGGGGATAGTGGATCACCTTGTCTCAATCCCTTCTTGGCTTCAAATGGTTGAGTAAGTGATCCATTAAGTATGATAGAGTAGTTCACACTTTGCATACACCACATGATCCATTTCACAAATTGTTCTGGGAAGGCCATTGCATTCAGCACTTGTTCCATAAATCCCCATTCAATCGAACCATAAGCTTTTTGCATATCTAGTTTCAACATGCACCTTGGTGACACCCCTCTCCTTCCATATCCTTTAACCAATTCATGGCTGAGGATAATATTATCTGTTATCACTCTGCCAGGAACAAAAGCTGACTGAGATTTGTCAATTAATACATCCATCACATTTTGTAGCCTCTTGGTGAGTATTTTAGAGATCATTTTATATAGGGTAGTGCAGCAGGAAATTGGTTTGACTTCTCTAATGGTGGCAGGATTCCTTACTTTAGGTATCAAAGTAATTATTCAACAGTTGATGGGCTTGTAAATTTGAGATGTTTCAAAAAACTCTAAGACAGCCTTTGTCACATCCTCTCCTATAACTTTCCATGCTTTCTTGAAGAATAGTGCATTAAAACCATCATATCCAGGAGCTTTTAGGTCATTGATATCCCTCAAAGCAAGCCATACTTTCGCTCCCATCTTCATGACATTAGGATTGATAGCTGGCATAACATTTGCTCTAGACCCCAACAGTTTCTTGTAGAACCCCAGTACTTCTACCTCTATATCCTGTTCTAGCCATAGTTGGACCCCCATTTCATTTGTTAGAGTTTGGATTCCATTCAAGTTACTCCTGTTCTTTATTTGGGCAAAGAAGTATGCAGAGTTGGAATCTCCCAACTTCAGCCATTGTACTCTAGATCTTTGCTTGTATATACTTTCTTCAATCAATGACCATTTTTACAGTTGTCCTTTAAGACCTTTCTCCTTTTCAATTAGATCAGGCTGTTGTAGTCTGTTACTTATCTCCTCTTGGACTTCTTGTAGCTCCTTCCTTGTCTTTTTGATCTTATTCTCTACACCTTGATAATGCTGAGTGTTTAAGCCTTTCATGATCTTCTTAACCCTTTTTCGTTTGTTCCATACCTGTTGCATCAATCCTTGAGTCCCTTCCTCACTCCATACATATTCAACAGACTGTATAAAGTGAGGATGATCAGCTATACAATTAAAGAAAAAAAATAGCATGTTCTTCTTTCTTTGTATATGTGTTATCATCAACTTAAGTGGTGAATGGTCAGACATAGATGGTTCTAACACATGTATTCTCAAGCTTGTCATGGTTAACATCCAACAAGCATTAACCAACCCTCTATCAATCCTGCTATATGTGTGATTATTGGTCCACATATATTCTCTTCCCACAGTTTGAAGTTCATTCATACCTGTATCCTGAAGGAACTCCTTGAGGTCTTTTATCTCCATATCTTGTACTGTTGATCAATATTGCCTATCCTGTTCATGCAACACAGCATTGTAATCACCCATTGCTAACCAAGGCCCCTGTTGTGTACTATGTATCAACCTCAATTTGCTCCATAGCTGCAACCTGTCTTTGATGGTGTGGAGTCCATAGATTGCTGTAAAGTCAATTGTGAATAGTTTAGATACTGTGTTGATTTGCCCATGTATTAACTGTTCATCAATTTCAACTGGGTTGAAAATATAAATCCTAGGATCCCAGATCACCCAAGTTCTGCTCTTGTTGTTATTACTAAAATTAGATACCCAATTCCATCCAGGTGCAATCCTCCTCATTACTTCTACTATTTTCTGCTCCTTTATTCTATGTTCTATTAAAGTTATTACTGCTTTTTTATTCTCCTTTATGAACTCCTTTATTTCCTTCTGCTTATATGCTTTATTCATTCCCCTAACATTCCATGTGATCACACTCATACTGGTATGAATAGAGTTTCTTTATTCCATATCTGCATCCCCCCACTTCTCATCTGCATACTACTAGTGTCAGGTTCATTGTTTGTTGTATCTTTCTCTAAAGTCTGAAAGACATTGTTCCCAATCAGACTATGGCTCTCATTTTGTTTTGCTTTGGCTGCCCTTGCTGCTGACTTCCCCAGCACTGTCACCCACCCTTCATCCTTATCTTGCTTCTCATTTCCTTTTACTTGTTCTGGTATTTGGGTAATAGGCTTCTTACCCTGCAAATCAGCCTCCTGTTTGGTATCGATTGTTCCAGTTCTATCAGTTCTAATCCAAACTTATTTGACTTTATTTGTCTTCCTCTGATATGGCATTCTATGCTGCTGTGGACCTTTGATTTCAGAATAGTCATGTCCTATCTTCAAGCATTTGGCACAATAAATAGGATCCCAATCATATGTGATCTCCTGTTGAATAAATCTCCCTTTAGGATCATGTAATTTCACAGATCTTGGCAAAGGTTTTGTAACGTCCATTTCTATCAGCATTCTGGCATATGAAATTCTAGCAGTCCCAGTTGTACATTCATCTGCATAAACAGGGTTTTCCAAAGCACTACCTAACTTACTTAGTGCCTTCATACTCCAACAATTGAGGGGTAGGTTTGGGAATCTGACCCATAGGGGAATGGTTTTGAGTATTTCATCATGTAGATTGAAATCATCAGTCCATGCCTTCATGATTATTGGTCAATTATTCACAGTGTGAGGCCCAGAATAGAGAACATGGTCTCTTTCTTCCCCATTGCTAAACTTAATCACAAAGTAATCATCATTATGATAGAAAATCTGTGGCTTAGTTGTAAATTTACCGACTGAGCTCAGGAATCTTTCCATTGCCCCAATAGAAGGTGAATCACCTATCACATACATCACAATCGCGGAGCTCCATTTCTCATTTTCCTGCTCTACATCTTCTATATCGAGTTGAACTATCTTCTCCCCATTTTGGACAATTGGAGCAATAAATTGCAGGTTCATACCTTTCCTTGCTAGGTTATTGTTTCCGACCACATTTGCCCATGTTTGAGACCTGTTGCCCTCCAATTTCTCCATCATCTTCCCACTATCTACAGTACCTGAGCTGCATGGTACTGTTCCATTGTTAATCAAACTTTGTCCTTGAGATTGAACTTGTCCGTTTACAGATCTACTACCCACAGCTAGGATAGGTGCAGGTGTGACTTCTGCTTCCTTCGCCTTGCCCTTACTCCGAGCTTGGTTTTCTTCTTCCCTGCTCAGCTCAGTCTGCATGGTCCTTAGTGTGCAATTGCCAGATGGTTCTTCGATTCTTATCCCTTTTGGGGATACAAACAATTCCAACACTGCATTCCTAGTTTCAGATGTTCGCTTATCACTGCTTTGAGTCTTCGTTTGGTTCTTTTTCGGTCTTCCTCTCCCTCCCATGGCTGCCAAGCGCACGTTAGCTAGGCCACATTAACGTGCCCGAGAGAGAATGATAGAGCACACAAGTAACTTTTAATTTCCTTTATCTTGTATAGTATTAATCACATGTAAACTGTTAGATGAGAAATCAGATAGAAGAAACTTTAAAAGTGTAATATCTCTTATATATATATACACATAAATACTATGGAATTGGGACATGATAGGAAGTACAATATCATTCAAAATCATTCCACCTGCCCACCACTTCATAAATTAATTTCTTGATTAAGGTAATCCATATTAGGTTCCTAAATTTATTAAGGCATTAACTAGCCAAACACCATTATTTGATAATATAATATTTGATTCGATAAGATTTCATCCATCATTATTGTAAATTCTTATATATTTTTCAAGTTATTAAATTCACTTATCATATCTTGTTACCCGTGTAGTTTTTTTAAGATGATTTAATAGTATAATTTTTTTTTGTTGTGTCACTGTATATAATTAAAAAAAAAATATTTCGATTCACAAGACATCTCGCGTTCATGTAGGTTTTGAAAAAGGACCGCACTCCAAAAAATATGATATAGACAACCCCTAATATAAATATTAATGATTAGTTTCACGATCCAACCCTGTATCTATAAATCATATCCAGATAATTGTACCGTTACTACCAAAACTCCCTTCCAACTATAGAATAATGCAAAGAACATTTCACCAGCAAACAGCAGTATCTTAGGACTTCAAGACCAGTGGCAACCCCCTATGACACTTCCACGTCTTACATAGCCGGCTCAAGGGTAAGGCTGCACAAACAATGGCTTTAGGCCCCCAAAATTTAGAGGGCCCCACTTTTTCTTTGTAGTAACTTTAATTTTTTTAATATAAAAGTTGAATATTTTAATGTTAAAAAGTAATAATTTAATACGAAAAAAAAAAATTTAATTTGTGACTAGCACTGATCATTGATATTTTAATAATCTAAAGGGTATAAAGATATCAAATAATTTTTTATTTAAAGGGTATAAAGATATCTTTTATTTTTGATAAGAGGAGGTTGCTTTATTGGTGAGCATCCTCCACTTCTAATCAAGAGGTTGTGAGTTCGAGTCATCCCAAGAGCAAGGTGGGGAGTTTTTGGAGGGAGGGAGCCGAGAGTCTATCGCAAACAGCCTCTCTACCTAGGGTAGGGGTAAGGTCCGTGTACACACTATCCTCCCCAAATCCCACTAGTGAAGATTATATTGGGTTGTTGTTGTATATGGTAGCTTAGACTGATTTTATATTATATAATGTTAAAGGAAATACTACAAGTAGAAGATAATACTCTAATCCATATACTCAATAAAATAACAAGAATTTTTTTTTTTGAATACCTATATTCCTCATAAAAGAGTATTCATATAACAATTTTGCATTAGGATCAATAATGTATTAGGAGAATCTACATGGATCAGATTAGCTAAATTATCATTTAAAAAAAGACTTCTCAGAATAACTCGGTGTAAGAAAATTATTAATATCTTTACATCTAAAAAAGTTAAAAAAAATAGATTTCAAACAAAAATATATAAATTTATTTTGTTAACAAATTAGGGACTCTCATCGAAATTTTGCCTTTAGGCCACCAACTATGTTGGGCAGCCCTCAAGTGAGGGACATCTTCAAGTACGTAGCCATTATCTCCTTCCACCACCTTCATTTGGTATTTACTCTCTATCCCCATCTGATCTTCCAATTATATTAACACTAGTACTATGCTAAGTCTAAAAAAAAAGTTCAAAGTTTGTATTTTTAATTTGAAGAAGAAGTTGTGTTCAACCCAAAAATTTCCCAAGATTGATTTTCGTTACAAATTGTAAGAATGATGCGGAAAAAAAAGAATGTATAATAGTTCGGAGTAAGTGCGAGAAAGAAGGTACACTAGAGTTGAGGATTCCCTCATTCATTGAGTACGAATAAGGATCGAGTCAGAATGTGAATGTTCAAAACCAGAGACCGCTATGCCGATGGTATTAGAAAAAGTGTATGGGAATAGGTGGCTTCACACTTCTACAATTCTGGTTGGCTGCTACTATAACATTATATACAAAAAGTAAATCATAATGAATAATACATAAGAATATGCTTATTATCCCTTACAACATAATGTCTAAGTGATTAAAGTCCTAACGGCAGGGCATCTAGGTGACATGTGTCTAAATATGTTCAAACACTAAATATCATATAGGGATATTATTCGAAGTCCTTCGGAAAGGATTCACGAGAGACGTACTTGGTCATTATATTGGCATAATTTCAATAGAGTAACGCATGGCACTTGGCATGGCCAAGAATACACAAAATGCGCACATGAAGTACAAAACTAAGACAGTAGATCTTACAAAAATTATTAAATTTTCAATGAGTTAATATGATATCTAGAATGAGTTAGCCTTCTTTGTTGGTATCAGTAGATGGACGACGGATTAATTGCAATGTTGTTTGTTGCGCAGATAAAGCTTCTCCTAATGAATTATCACCCAATGCTGCTAGAATAATGTTAGCATCAATATCAATTCTTGGACGCTGAAGTTGTGCAAGGACATCTGCAACAACTTCTTGACGGATAGTTGCCTTTTGTTCCTCAATTTTTTCCTCCATTCTTTGTATCTTCTCCTCCAATTTTTGTATAGAATTTGAAGTATTTGAAGAGGGTTCAAAATATCCTACTTTCCCTCTCAAAGAAGTTCTTGTAACCCCCCGTCTATACAATCTCAGACGTCCCAGAAGTTCTGGTCCCATGACAGATGCAAATACCTCTATGGACTCATTGCCATTTTCATTTTGTTGTGCTTCAATTTTCTCCATTCAGCCTACAAAGAAATTTCAAAAAAATATAATTCAAGTAAATAAAAAGTAAACAAATAAAAACAAATAATTGATCTCGATATATGTCACGACCCAAATTCCCGAACTCGGTCGTGATGGCGCCTCTCATGAAGACAAGGCCAGCCAATAGATTAACAATACTTCTTTTAACAATTATTTAGCAAGAATAAGTCGAAAATAATAGATAACATTATCATAACTGCGGAAGAAAATGATATAACAGGGAACCATCCCAGCTCAGCCCGAAATCGGGGTGTCACAAGTCACGAGCATCTAAAGAAGCCTGAACACAACTACACGGCTAACAATATACAATAATAAATTTTGGAATTTTAAAGACAATGTTTGGTGCCGCGAACGCTGGCGGCCACCTTGCTCAGCCGCAATAGTAGTACCTTCAATCCGCTAATAACCCGCTACCGGGTGAACAATACCTGTAACTGCATGCGAGGTGCAGGGAGTAAAGTGAGTACTCCAACTCAGTGAGTAATGAAAGAAAATAATAACTGAGCGGTAAGAAATCACGTATAATAGATCATCATGTTGTATAGAAGCAGTGAAAAGCCCTTAAATTGAGAAAACCAGTGAAAACTGTGAAACCTTTCCAAAGTATCTTGGCTCAGTTTTAAACCTCTTTTGAAGATAATCCTTTCAACAGTTGCAAAAATAATTTTCAGCAATTAGTGACACTATGCACAGAGACCCGCACCTCGGGCAATATTCTTATTGCCTATCAGCCACTTTTACTTGACCACACGCATCATACAATGTCATTATTACCACTGTTTAAGATTTATCCTCTTTAAGAGTGATCAGACAATATCAGAACAGCAAACAGATATCTCAAGAAATAACACATACAACGAATAGTGAACAAATGCATGAATGCAATGCAATGCAAATAACGGTATATTTCAGTACCCACTGCGGCTTACAGTCCGGTCCATTTAACATCGACAGCGCTCACTGGGGGTATGTACAGACTCCGGAGGGGCTCCTATAGCCCAAACGCAATAATCAAGCCATCTCGTGGCATCAACCAGGACCTCGGCCTCAATATCAATACAGTATCGCTGCGACGCGCAACCCGATCCAACCATCAATACAGTACCGATGCGGCGTGCAGCCCGAGCCATCCATATATCCAGAAATTACTATAACACTGCTGCAGTGCGCAGCCCGATCCATGCTCAGTCCAGAAATGAATATAAGCCCCTTGGGCAATAATGAAATAGCAGTTCTCAGCTCAAAACGTCAGTAAAATATCATTTAAGTTTTTCAAATTATGAAGAATGGCTGAATTTGCAAAAACAGTACTAAAACCCTGGACTGAGATCAAACAACATGCTAAGTAATGCAAAAATAGTGATATCAATCACTGAAGGATTCAAATAATCGGCGTGAAGCCCAAAATATGACAATCAGCCAAATCATGATGATAACAAGAAGTTTCAGTCAAATATGCGGTAAAAATCAATAACCGGGACAGACCAAGTCACAATCCCCAACGGTGCTCTACCCCACACTCATGTCTGGCGTGTAAGTCACCTCAATCCAGCACTATGATGTGCAAATCCGGGATTTCGAACCCTCAGGATATCATTTACAAGTATTACTCACCCCGAACCGGTGAAATTCCTCGCTCGCGACACCTTTGCCCCTCAAATTGGCCTCCACGCGCATTGAATCTAACCAAAATCGGAGCAAATACATTACAATATGCCAAGGGAACAATACCCAATCGAAAATAATCGAAATATAGCAAAAATCCCGAAACTAGCAAAATCTGAGCCGCGGGCCCGTTTCTCGAAAAATTACAAAACTTACATTACCGGATTCCTCGTCTCGCCACGAGTACCTACATACCAAGAACTCCCAAATCCGAGCTCAAATGACCTATCAAATCCCATTTTAAATATCAAAACTCAAGCCCTAGCTTCACCCCTTTTTAATGAATTTCAACCAATTTTCATGTTAAATCTATCATAATCTCGTGTATTTAGGCCAAGGAACTTGCCTCCAATCAATCCTCCTTGAATCCTTATTCAATTTGTCCTAAAGAGCTCCCAAAATGCTCAACAATGGAGGAAAATAGACTTGGTTTGCGGATGAAATGATATAATAAAACCCTTCTGCCCAGACGCTTTACTCTATGCGAACGCGAGGGTCCTCCCGCGTTCGCGATGAACAAATCTCGCCTCTGCCCAAAATACCCTTTGCGAACGTGGTTGTATCCATGCGAACGCAAAGGTCTGGAACTCAATCTTACGCAAACGCAGACATCACCACGCGAACGCGAAGGGCAACAGCCCTGGAACCCAACTCCTTATACGCGAACGCATCCCCCTTCACGCGAACGCGATGCATGGTCGTCTTTCCTTGCGCTATCGCGAAGCCTCAGATGCGAACGCGAAGGACAAAAATCCTTGCCCTCAATTCCTTCTACGTGTTCGCGTCTCACCAATGTGAACGCGAAGAATAATTTTTCTGCAACAAAAATAACTGAAAATCTGCAATCTTTTAAGGCCAAGATTGGTCCGATTGACTGTCCGAAATTACCCCGAGACCTCAGCCAAAAGCACCAACATGACCTATGACATCATACGAACTTGTTCCAATCTTCAAAGCACATCAAACAATGCTAAAACCATTAAATCATACCGGATTCAAGCCTAAGTTTCTTCAAAACTTCTGAAATACGCATTTGATCAAAAACGCGACCAAAACACCTCTGAATGACCTGAAATTTTACACACACATCCAAAATCACCTAACGGAACTACTGCAACTCTCGGAATTCCATTCCGACCCTAGAATCAAAATCTCACCTATCAACCGGAATTCGTCAAAATACTAAATTTGCCAATTCAAGCCTAATTCTACACCGGGCCTCCAAAATCAATTCCAATCGCACTCCTAAGTCAAAAATCACCTCCAGAAGCTAACCGAATCGTCGAAAATCACATCTGAGCCCTATAACTCATAAGTCAACATTCGGTTGACTTTTCTAACTTAAGCTTTCCTTAAAGAGACTAAGTGTCTCATTTTCCACCAATACCAATCCAAATCAACTCTAATTCACCAAGTACGTATATTGAAACATGAAGAGCATAAACGGGGAAAACGGGACGGAAATCCAGGAGAACGGGATTGGTCAGGTCGTTACATCCTCCCCAACTTAAACAAATGCTCGTCCTCGAGCATATCCAGGGTTGTTCTAAGAGCCAATCAATAGCTAAATGATCTTAGGGTGATCCCCCGTCACCCTATCTCATATAGGTCCGATAACACAACATAGCTGAAATCTCACAATCCATCAAGACCATAAACCTTAGAACCACATTGCACTTCCCGAAGTCATACTCAAAATCAGAACCTCACATCAATACTTAGAATAAAGCTGAACCAGCTGTAATAAACCATACCTGCAACCTTAGGTTGTACCATATGATATACCACATAATCCAAACACTCGAAATGATAGACTCTATTCACAACAGTTGCCCACAACAACCCAATACCGCTAGAAAACCTCTTATTAGCCAAAGTATTATTCCAACACTTTCATATACTGCCAACGATAAATAAAATACGCGATAAACCGTAACCATTCCCCAGATCAACCATACGTGAAGCCACTTCCTTTTCGACTAATACCACAACAGATTTCCGGGCAAAACCTCGATATTATCCTTCTAACAAACTGAAATCACATCTGTTCGTACTCATTAATGACTCCAACGATCACCTCGACTCCAACACACCACTCTTGTGATATGACACCTCAACACAGGCCTAAGCCACAACTTGCATAATACACGCACCAATGAGAAACAGTCTGATCATACACAAATCATGAAAAAATGACTCAAACAAAAGAGTTGTAACTCAAACTCCTCAGTACCATCACAACACAAGGCTAGGACCCCGTCCCACATCATAGAAATAAAATACCTGAATCTACCCCGAAGGCTTTAATCTCCACGTAGCCTCGCTACAATGCGCGATCTTATCCAAACACTGTTACACATGAAGCACCTCAAGTCGCTATACTCGAAATTGACAACCACGCACGATTGATATCCGGAACCCAAACAAATCATTATACCCATGGTGAAGCAAGTAATGTAAACCATACAATCCTGAAAGGACACAACCAATGCGCCATTCGTCGAGCAACACCCAATACGGACTTTCCTTAGAAACCAGTAAGTAAGGCATACAAAATAGCATTTGGAAAACTATTCTCAACATCACACTGTTGCGGCATGCCACCCGATCTACACAAATATCTCACATAGGGAGATGCACATCGAGCCAAATTTGCTCATTATAACAAAATACCGGGTATCGATCGTATGCATACTGAGTGCATAATGGTATCTACATCTAGCATTGTAAGCTACAAAACTCAAACACAACTGAGGTTCCTCCCCTCACCTTCCACTATGAATCTCGACAGTACCGCACTATATGTGCCCACAGTCCATAAATCATAACGCCTCACAGCACAGAAAAAGCAACTCATAGATCTCCCCAGATCACTGGCAGGTTCAATAACGATCGAATCAACCTATCCTTCATCAATACAACTCAGGGCCAACCAAGCCAACTCAAGCTAAACACGCATCCAGTTAGCTTACCAACGAACTCATTACCAAGAAGCCTGAAGCTGCTCTTTCCACTACCATATCTCATGCCGGAGCCGTACAATACGGTGCCCAACACCAAATCAATACCGAAATCCACAATCTCGCCCGGCGACATGCCCAACCACAAGAACACATCCAAAAAGTCCCTCAATATCGGAACTGAATCAATAGTAGAAACCTTTATACTAACATCAGCCATGAAGGCCCAATTAAGGACAACAACCTCTCCCAGCCGTCCGCTGATCTTTGGAATACCAACCACTCTGCTATAACATAATCCGATGCACCTCGCCACGCAACCTGTGGCATTTTCCGACATAACCCATAGCACAATAGTCTAGAATAACCCAACACTGAGACAAGCAGTCTACACCCCAATATCATATCCGAAATCTAATATACCAAGCAAAGAAGATCCACTTGGGCTTCTAAATCCCAATAGTCGCCAAACAGCATCGACACCCACGATCCACAACCACTACATAGTCTGTACCTGAGAACTCCCAGTCTCCAGCTCCACATAGCATACAAATTACTATACCTGATCCCAAATTCTGCAATATAATTACATATTACACCTCGAGTATCAAATCATTCCACGAAAGATATTCTAAAATTTCCCCCTATACCACCAAACAAACTCAGATATCAACAGTCGATCTATCAAGAAAATGCCGCAACACTACCGAAGTGCCATCAACTTAATCACATTGCCCTTTTTTCGTAACATATACCCTCGTCAAATCACTATGATTAGCAATATCATTTCCTTAGTCGTATGAGGATCATTCACCCTAATCATCTGAAGCTCGATCCTCCAATCACCTAAAACTGCTCGTGCTGCTTAAGATTCTAATGACTCTCCATTCGGAACTGAACCGTAACCTCACACACACAGATTCCAATTCTCCATAATATATTGCATATATCATACCACACTAGGATAACATGAGAACTCCATCTCCCTTTTCCTAACCATAAACATCTATGTATTCCTCTAGTCAAGAACCCTCCATCAATCCCATCTAGAAGAGAAATCACTACACATTCCATGCTTCGCATGCCCATAGGCAATGTATACGTCTCTAAACCACGGTAAAACTCATCAAGAACTCTCTCTCCCAATTTTATTGCATAAGCTAATCTGCCAGGACTGAATCCTTCTACCCGAACCAATCTAAGCAAGCTGTCAGAACTCAAGAGCCTTGCTTCACAATACCAGTAAAAACTCATTACCTCGAACACATACGATCCTAAAATTCGTTACCATTACTTTCCAGATACTGATACATAGAATCCCATAATTAACATAAAATACCACAAGTCTTGATCTTTTCTAATGAAAACACAGTCCCTAGCCCCATACAAAACCTTAATACACCTGATTATTACATGCCGAATCTTGAACACAATAAAACAATTCTCGAGAGTCATTCACTCTTACACAGCTGTAAATTATCTGACTTAACAAACAAAACTACTCGTGCCTCATTAGCACTCTGACACGCAGAACATGATCTCATACCAATACAAACAACCATTTTCCTTCTCTATACACTGAGCATTCTTTACCAGCAACAGCTCAAGACATCCTATTATTTTCACACATCTACGAAGCATCGTATAACCTTTATCAAAATTTTCCTTCACATGTGCCATCCTCGGCTCAATTTCTGCAACCAGAACTGATCTGCCAGCTTACCTCAAAACGAAACCAACATAGCTCCTACCCGTGCAATCAGCTAATCAATAGCAACCTCCCCAACTTGGCCCGAAGCCCTATATCAGGACACACTCAATAGACCATAATATTTTTACTCTAATGATGCCACAATACCATAGTGAGATGAAACTCAAATCATTTACAAGTTGTGAAAACACACATCATCTAGTCTTCTTGAGTCTGAACTCATATCGCCACACGTAATGTACTTCACTTCCAAACTAGGAGACACGAAAGTATTCTTCACGTGCCCATAACTCAGGCTACACATCAAATCACAATAGAAATCGAACACTTAACAGTTCATCTATTATCCAGCAGACTTCTTCATCACTACCAAGTCATATAGATACATCTCACAGTACTAACATACTCATCACATGAATACCAAACTGCCATTCCGGCTAATAGGGATAATACCGAACATATAAGTTCAAAACACTTGCTCACACAATCAGCACCTCGGTGTTCAAGCCATAGGAAAAGATCCGGCCTCAAGTCCTCCAGACTGACCCAACATACTCACGAAGATCACATCTCGGCCATCGATCGGGGAAATCACAAACCATCAAGGCACATATAATATTGAGCACTCATGTGCGCATACAGACGTGAGGAAGGAATTTCAAGAGTTATATCTCAAGCTGAATCAAGTACGCACAATAAGAATTCCAAGAAAGTGAAGTTTTCTAAAGGTTCTGCAGCCTCTCGAGGATAAATACAGACGTCTCCGTACCGATCCGCGAGACTCTACTAAACCTGCTCATGACTCGTGAGACCTAGTAATCTAGGCTCTAATACCAACTTGTCACGACCCAAATTCCCAAACACGGTCGTGATGGCGCCTCTCGTGAAGACAAGGCCAGCCAACAGATTAACAATACTTCTTTTAATAATTATTTAGAAAGAATGAGTCGAAACAATAGATAACATTATCATAACTGCGGAAGAAAATGATATAACAGGGAACCATCCCAGCTCAGCCCGAAATCGGGGTGTCACAAGTCACGAGCATCTAAAGAAGCCTAAACACAACTAAATGGCTAATAATATACAATAATAAATTCTGGAATTTTAAAGACAACGTCCGGTGCCGCAAAGGCTGGCGGTCACCTTGCTCAGCCGCAATAGTAGTACCTTCAATCCGCTAATAACCCGCTACCGGGTGAACAATACCTGTAACTGCATGCGAGGTGCAGGGAGTAAAGTGAGTACTCCAACTCAGTGAGTAATGAAAGAAAATAATAACTGAGCGGTAAGAAATCACGTATAATAGATCATCATGCTGTATAGAAGCAGTGAAAAGCCCTTAAAATGAGAAAACCAGTGAAAACTGTGAAACCTTTCCAAAGTATCTTGGCTCAGTTTTAAACCTCTTTTGAAGATAATCCTTTCAACAGTTGCAAAAATAATTTTCAGCAATTAGTGACACTATGCACAGAGACCCGCACCTCGGGCAATATTCTTATTGCCTATCAGCCACTTTTACTTGACCACACGCATCATACAATGTCATTATTACCACTGTTTAAGATTTATCCTCTTTAAGAGTGATCAGACAATACCAGAATAGAAAACAGATATCTCAAGAAATAACACAAACAAAGAATAGTGAACAAATGCATGAATGCAATGCAATGCAAATAACGGTACATTCCAGTACCCACTGCGGTGTGCAGTCCGATCAATTTAATGTCGACGGCGCTCACTGTGGTGTGTACAGACTCCGGGGGGGCTTTTACAGCCCAAGCACAATAATCAAGCCATCTCGTGGCATCAACCAGGCCCTCAACCTCAATATCAATACAGTATCACTGCGGCGTGCAGCTCGATCCAACCATCAATATAGTACCACTGCGGCATGCAGCCTGAGCCATCCATATATTCAGAAATTACTATAACACTGCTGCAGTGCGCAGCCCGATCCATGCTCAGTCCAGAAATGCACAT
This sequence comes from Nicotiana glauca, assembly GCA_026770625.1. Taxonomy (NCBI): domain Eukaryota; kingdom Viridiplantae; phylum Streptophyta; class Magnoliopsida; order Solanales; family Solanaceae; genus Nicotiana; species Nicotiana glauca. Next base: position 40,173 of record MU734882.1, read on the forward strand.
AAGCCCCTTGGGCAATAATAAAATAGCAGTTCTC
>MU734885.1:3768-14944 GCA_026770625.1 Nicotiana glauca
TTAATTCCAATTCGTTCAACCAAGGAAGGTATTGGTAGCATAGCATTTAAAGCTCATAGCATTTCGTTTAACGGAATTGGCAATGGGACTGTGCTGCTATCGAATCCCAGGCCAATTAACTAATTGCACAAACTAGTAGTCATGCTCGGGAGGTTGGGACGTTTGGAATTACATCCAATTGTCCCTGCCTAGGCTTGATCCTGAGACAGCGTTCCTCAGGCGTGATCAGTCACTTGGGACAGCTTCTCTCGTACTGGGCCCAAGATGTGAAGCCTTGATGTTTTGGGCAAATTATTCACTGTCTTTGAGTTTTAAATTGGTAAAATTTAGTAGTCAGAAAGTGATCCAAATTTAAGTTGGGTCATGGCCCACGTTGGATTAGATTTTGGTTATGGGTTGAAATCTGATTCGTATGCTTTGGGCTTATTGTGAGCCCAAAGGCATTCTCGGCCAATGGCAAATTAATTAGGATTTTTTATCTTTTAAAGACAAAAAATAAAAAATAAAAATCATAGTTGCTTTTAGGATTGCCTTTAAATAAAAATGAGATGAGCCTCGCCCAAAAATAAAAATGCAAAATTGCGGGGCCCTCAATAAATATTATACTAAAAATACTTAGAGATTCGGGATGTGCCGTTTAGCAAATTTTACGACCTTCCCAAAAGATAATAAACGCACAGTTGCTTTAGGCACGTATTTTAATAATATTACCTTCCTAAATATGGGTGCACATTTATGTGATCCAAATTCAAATCTCAACGAAGTTTGAATATGTTGACAATCACGGGTGCACTGGTGCGACGTGGTTCGAGATGCATTTTCACGACGTTGCAATTCTTATTAAAAATAAAATAAAATCGGATTATTAATAAAAGGCACAAAACATGTTTTTGAAATCAAATAAAATCAAATATAATAGTTGAGCGACCGTGCTAGAACCATGGAATCCGGGAATGCCTAACACCTTCTCCCGGGTTAACATAATTCCTTACTTGGATTTCTGATTCGCAGACTGTTAACAGAGTCATAATTTCCTCGGTTCGGGATTCAACCGGTGACTTGGGACACTATTAATCTCTCAAGTGGCGACTCTGAAATCTTAATAATCAAATTCCATTCCGATTGTCCTTTAAGTGGAAAAACTCCTTTACGCCCTTACAGGTGTAGTAGCGGAAAAAGGAGGTGTGACAGCTCTGGCGACTTTGCTGGGTAAAAGAACCCATAACATTTTGTTCAGGGTTCAGAATTCGAGCTTAGATAAATTGTTGTATTTGGTTATATCTGATTTTCCTACATGTTTCCTGCTTAATGTGCTAAATATTTACCGCTTTGATATTATCTGAACTGTATATAAACTGTGCCGAAACCCTTCTCTTCTCACCTCCGGGGATGTGCTTACTGGTTGAGACTCCCTATTCTGTTAGTGTCAATAACTTGAAATAAAAAAGAGGCCGGACAAGTTACTAAGCCGGATGGCCTTTTGGTTCCCGGTACGTAGCCCCCTCCTCAGCTCGAGTTGTCCGCTCGGGTACACAGTCTAGAACACATACCCAGGTTTTGAACTTAGAATAATTTGACTCCATGCCGGATCCCTAGTAGGAGCGCTTATTTGCATCACGTGCATGTGACTTAGGGGACTCAACACAGGGGTTGGGTCCGTCTAGGATAGGTAACCGGATATGAAAAGACCATCATGATGCATTTTACGTGCAGTTATTTGTCTCAGGCCTGCATGCTGACCGGCTTTTAAACATTGGAAATTTTGTGAAATTGAGAAAAAGAGAAAAAGAAAAAAAGAGAAAAAGAGAAAAAGAGAAAAAGAGAGAAATAGCAGTGTAAAGAATTAATCGTTTAGTTTTAGAAAAACCGATGCCCAAATGTTGTTGAAACTCTGCCGAAATTTCGAGGAAAAAAAATGAAAAAATGGAAATATTTTTTTTTACTAAAAGCAAAGAAAAAGAAAAGAGTCTTTATTTTAGTTTGGAAAAATAGGTTGTTTGTTGAAAATGAAAATAAAAAAAAAGAGGTCGTTATTTTGTCTTGTTAGAAAAAATAAAAATGAAAAGGAGTTTTGCTTTTGAAAGTAGTTTTGTTATTTGCTTTTGAAATACTAAAAAATAAAAATGAAAAAGAGTCTAGTTTTACAATAGTCAGTTTATTCGCCCGAACTATGCTGGTTTGATTCTCACCGGTTATGAGATACGTAGGCAACCCTTGACGGGTCCAACCACCATTTTGCAAAAATAGCCAAAAAATATCAATTTTTATTTTTTGTCATAAATAAATTAGGTGATACCGTTTTGCCAAAATAGCCGAATGTCCCCAAAAGGGCGCCGGAAGGTTGTTTGTGCAAAAATGGCCATCCTAAGTCATTTCCCAACGGTTAGCGGGCACAGCCTTTAAATCTTCTCCTCGAAGTGCTTAAAGGCCGTATCGGCAAAACTGGGCTTTATTTTTGGAAATTAGAATTGAAAAAAAAATAGTGTCTTTTTCTTTTACGTCATAAATAAGTGATTAAACCACCTTAATAAATGTGCAGGATGAGCACGACTCAAAATGAACCATTTTTGCATAAAATCCCTTTGGAGTTACGTATGTGGTGGAACGATTTAGGTGGAGAAGGGCAAGATGAAGTCAATAAACATTTGAAAGGACTTACCGGTTTGCTAGATATTGTGCCTCGGGGAGATATTATCATAGCATTGATTACATGTTGGGACCCAGCGTATAATGTGTTCCATTTTTTTTGGACTTTGAGCTTACCCCGACATTAGAAGAAATAGCTGGCTACATTGGAAAAGATGAGGTCCCTTTAAGGCATAAGTACTTGGTTGCCCCGAGAGTTGTAGCTGTGCACAGATTTTTAGACTCTTTGAAGATAGTCAGAACCGTCCATAACACAGATATGGCAAATGGCTTTTGTACTCTAAACTTCATATATCATCGCTATGGCTATATCGGGGGGTTCAACAACCCAGAAAGCAAGATATATAGCAAAGGAAATCGCCAAAAGTGGGAAGAGCATCGACGTTTCGCTTTTATGGTAGTTTTTCTAGGGCTTCTTGTATTTCTAAGGAAGGACGGATCATAAAAATAGCTGGGGTCTTCAGCACATTAATTACTCAAGCCAAAAGTACTCTTGCACCTATGATATTAGCCGACATCTTCCGTGCTCTTACCGCTTGCAAGGCCGGGGAAGCTTTCTTCGAGGGGTGCAGTCTACTGTTACAAATGTGGATGATCGAGCATCTGTATCATCGTCCTCGTTCTTGAGCTACGGGTCTCCAGAGAAAACATGCATAGAAGAGTTTCCCACAAGCATTAAAGGGGTCAATTTTCCAGAAGGATTCACGGGTTGGACAACATATTTTCGATCCCTCACTGCTAGCCAAATAGAGTGGACATTTGGATGGTTGCCCGTTGACGAAATCGTATATATGCCGGCATCACGACCACATTTCCTCCTGATGGGTCTTTGAAGCATTCAGCCTTATGCCCCATATCGGGTGTTGAGACTGCTTGGGAGATGCCAGATAGTACCCAAGGATGATGATCTTAGTTTGCAAGTGGTCGAGATTGGCCCTGATGACCAGTTTCCTGAAGCAAAAGTCCGCCAAGTCTGGAGCGAATGTCAATATTTGGCGGCAAATACTTGTGTTCGGGATCGAGCTAAAGGAGAGGTATCACCTAATTATTAGGCTTGGTATAGAAGGGATGTTGCATTCGGAAGGCCGGCTAAAAGGCCTCACCTCCAGGAATTTGCTGAATCATCACAAGAGCAGTGGGCTTGGTTAGCCAAAGAAAATGAGTACAGGGCAAAAATAAGCAGGTTGGAAAAATAGGTCCAAGACTTTAGGTTTGAAAATAGTGTGCAAGCTGCGGATGACGAGGGCGAGAAAAAGAAGTTGGCTAAAGAAAATGAGGCATTACGAGCCCAAATCCTGAAAATGAAGATAGCGACTGAAACCTCTGTTAGGAGTGCCAAAGACGCTAAGCTGATAGACAATTTATGGCAAAAAGTAAATGACTACAGTTTCGACCTCAATAAAGCAGAAAAGGAACTAGCTGGGGTTCGAAGACAGTTGGCTAAAAATGTAGAAGAACGAACCCGCATGATTCAACAGCTGAGAGAAGAACATAATAATGAGGTTGCCAGATTAAGAAAAAGAGTCATTACCGCAGAAAACAAAACGAGCAAACAAGCAAAAGAGTTCAATGTTGAAAGGGAACATTGCTATACAACTTTAGCACAATTAGAAAAGGATCTGCAACAACTCCAGGAGAAAAATCAGCAGACTTTGGAGGCCAGGGCCGAACAGATAAGGCGGTTGCTTTAGGAAAAAGGCATAATCAAAGAAAGAATCCTAGTTATTGCTCACCACATCACCAGAAAATGCCAAATGTGCGAGAATATGACTCAGACTACCTTCTTTGCCTCAGTAATGATATTTGTGAAACAGATAATGAGTGACCTGGACAGACTCTAAGGGGAACTTGCACATAGGTCCGCGGCGAGACCGAACGATGTCCCGTGGGCACCAGGAGCTTTAATGTATTCATGAACATCATTAAAATTTGTATTTTTAATAGAGTGTATCAGTTATTTGAGTCTGTATTTTCATTTCGAGTCAGTCTACAATAGAATAGTTGTTGATGGAGTTTGTAGCTCGTTTTATCATTTAGAGTCTGTTAGTTCTCTTCATGTGTCAGTTTTGAGTCCTTGTATTTGAAATGTTTGCTATTAGTAAAATTGAAAATTCCAAAAAAAACATTTTGTTTTTATTTTATATTTATTGCATTTGATCTGATTCAGGCATGGGCACGGTGCATAGGCAATCCCTATAGGATCCGATCATAACCATATGAAAAGGAAAATACAGTAAGAATAAAAACTAAAATGAAAATAAGAGCGGAGCAATAAAACAAAACAGGAGAGAAAATAAAAACAAAAGAAGGGAAAATCTACTGTAAAGAAACAATGACAAAATAAAAGAAACAAGACAAGGATAAAAGAAAGATGTCACAGTCAAAGCCGGGATGACGCACGCGGCCGAGCAAATGCATATTAAAAAATGATAATGGCGGTTATTTGCCCTAACCACTAATAACATTGTTGTTGATGATGAGTTCAGACAGGTGGTTTAGCTGACTGGCATTCTGGCAACTCACCCATATAACACCCATTCCAAGGACATGTCAAAAATGGTTAGCCAAGAGATAGAAGCAACTGTTGTCAACCTGGCTAGGGAAGAAGAAGTGGTAGATGTCAATGCTATGAAAGAGGAGATGTACAAATTGAAACAACAAATGGCCGAAATGTACCAGGCCTGGGCAAAAGGACATCTCCTGCCAACCTATCCTGCCAATCCTGCCTATATCCCACCAGTCACTCAATCACAGGTTCCTCCCACAGTGAATTCTTCTCCGGCTTACCTGAACTACCAATAATATTACGCAACCACTTCCCAAACCCCACCATCTCCACCACCAAAACAAATTCCATGCCCTCCACCACCAGTTGCTCATGTATTCGTGGCCCCTCCACCTGCCGTGTTGCAAAGATCTTTGAGCGAACCATTGTTCCAAACACAGGAAAACCACTATTATCCACCTGAGCCCACTTTTAAACCTCCCGAACCATACTCTTATACTTCTCTTATTGATATTTCAGCTGAAGAAGAAAAACCTCCTAAAAACCCCGATCCGGAGGATATGATACTTAAGGTGAAAGGCTTGGAACAATCATTTCGAAATATGCAAGGTCTAGGAAGACAGATGAGTGTCTCTTATAAAGACTTGTGCTTGTTTCCCGACGTCCAACTACCTACGGGTTTCAAGTTACCAAAGTTTGACCTATATGATGGACATGGCGATCCCGTAGCCATTTGAGGGGGTTTTGTAGCAAGATGAGGGGTGCTGGAGGAAGAGATGAATTGGTAATGGCGTACTTTAGCCAAAGTCTCAGTGGAGCGACTTTAGAGTGGTACACAAGGCAAGATCATGCCCGATGGTACACATGGGACGACTTGGCCCAAGCATTTACAAACCACTTTCAATACAACCTTGAGATTTTCCCCGACCATCTCTCATTGACCAAGATTGAGAAGAAACCTGGAGAAAGTTTTAGAGAATATGGATTTCGGTGGAGGGAGCAGGCCGCGAGGATCGATCTTCCGATGAAAGAAGGAGAAATAGTGGATTATTTTCTGCAGGCTTTAGAGCCTAATTATTACGGTCATCTAGTGTCAGTGGTGGGGAAAAATTTTAATGAAGTAGTAAAGATGGGAAGCATGGTAGAAGAAGGTTTGAAATCCAACAAGATTATGAGTTACTCTGCAATAAAAGCAACTACCCAGGCCATCCAGACTGGCACTGGAGGAGTATTGGGAAAGAAGAAAAAAGAAGATGTAACAGTGGTGGAGTCGAGAGCATGGTCCAGGGGTCCTTCACCATATTATCACCAACCTCGCCCACATCCCCAAACCTACCCACATACTCTATATGGCCCACCACAACACTATTACCCACCTCCCGTTCCTAACTTCTCAGTTCACTACGCCCAAACTTATCCACAAACTCAGGCACCCTGGCGTGCACCCACTCCCTTGCTGCTAAGAATGATAGGTTGCAAAAGAAGAAGACTTTCACTCTGTTAGGAGAATTTTATACCAGCCTGTTTCACAGATTAAGACAACTGGGAATGTTAAACCCAATTGAACCTAAAATACCAAATCCTCCCCCCAGGAACCTGGACCATTCAATAAATTGTGAGTATTGCTCAGGAGCGCCAGGGCATGATACGGAGAAATGCTGGTATCTGAAAACTGCCATTCAAGAACTTATTGACACACGGAGAATTGAAGTGCAGACTCCGGAGACTCCCAATATCACTCAGAATCCATTACCAACTCATCATGAGACTCACATGATTGAGTTAGTGCAGAAGGGAGAATACAAGAAGCTGTCGCAAGATGTGATGATGATTAAGGCAAGTGAGAATAAAGCAAATGAGAAATTGATTGGTGGGAAGGCATTGGTCACAGTGGAACAAACAGTCAGTGAACTAGTGATAATAGTGAAACCAAAACCTGTTAAAGTGACAATACCAGGAGCAGTTGTTAAGCCTGTGTTGGTTGTAAAAGGAGCTCGTACAGAACCGGTTATCATTAAACCGGTGACTCAGTTGCCAATGGTTAGTGAAAAAGCTGTCCCGTGGAATTATGACCGGGTGACTTTGATGTACAGTGGAAAAGAAGTCAAAGAAGAAGTGTGCGAAACTCATGGGTTGACTAGATCAGGGAGATGCTTTGCCCCTGAAGAATTGAGAAAGGTGAAAACAACTAAAGACAATCCGGCACCGGTAAAGAAAGCTTTTACTGAAGAAGAAGCTGAAGAATTTTTGAAAAAGATGAAGGCACAAGACTATTCAATCGTGGAACAATTGAGGAAAACCCCGGCGCAAATCTCATTACTGTCTTTATTGATCCATTCGGATGAACACCGCCGGGCGTTAATGAAGATTTTGAATGAAGCTCATGTGCCAGATAAGATTTCCGTCAACCATCTTGAGAAAATAGCAAGCAGGATTTTTGAGGTTAATAGGGTTACATTCTCCGATGATGAGTTGCCGTTGGAAGGAACTGAACATAAAGAGCCCTTTACCTTACAGTGAAGTGTGAAGATTCCGTGGTTACTCGGGTGTTAATTGATAATGGGTCTAGTGCAAATATTTGCCCTCTCTCTACCCTAGAAAAGTTGAAAGTTGACAGTGAAAGAATCCATAAAAATAGTATATGTGTACGGGGATTTGATGGCGGAGGGAAAGAAACAGTGGGAGATATTGTGCTGGAATTAACAATAGGACCTGTGGAATTCACTATGGAGTTTCAAGCGCTCGATGTTGCTGTTTCATACAACCCTTTATTGGGACGACCCTGGATTCGTGCCGCAAAGCAAGTGCCGTATACTTTGCATCAAATGGTCAAATTTGAATGGGATCGGCAAGAGATTGTGGTCCATGGGGAGAATAATTCTTGTAATGCTATTACACCCTTCGAAGAAGTTGAAGATGACAAAGGTTTGTGGGTGTACCAAGTATTGGACACAGTGCCAGTTGCTAAAGTCCTGGAAGGGGAGTGTGTTCCTAGACCAAAGGTAGCAGCTGCATCTGTCATGGTGGCGTCAGAGATGATAAGGAATGGATTCTTGCCCGAAAAGGGTTTGGGTGCTTCACTGCAGGGAATCATACATCTAGTATCTCTTCCTGGAAATCTAGACACTTTCGGGCTAGGTTTCAAACCCACTGCTGCCGACATAAGGAGAGACAAAAAGATGAAGAAGAGAGTGTGGACCCTTCCAAAACCTATTCCTCGCCTTTCCCGTTCTTTTGTCCGGTCTGGTACTAAAAGGCGCCCAACAACAACAATGCCCAATTCTGTGGTGATAGAACCCGACAAGGATATGATCGAAAGGTTCGAAAGGTTGTTCGATGAAGTGAATATGGTGGAAGCAGGCGAAGGTCCGAGTAAAATTGATGTGCAGTTCGTGGGGTCTCAGGCCAAGCTTAATAACTGGGAAGCTACTCCTCTTCCTACACGGAATGAGTCGTGGTAGTTAGTTTTTGATTTTCTTTTGAGTATTAAATCTAGATTATTTCCAAGGTTGTAATTCAGATTGCTATGTTCCGTCCATTTGAATGAGTTAAACCTTATTATCTTACAATTTTAATGAAATGCAATTTCCTTCTCTCTTCATTTCTGATAGCCTTTATTTTTATTTTTCTTTTCTTTCTTGTACAGTCCCTTTTATGCTGGTTTCAATGATGTGTCATGCACAGGGAGTTTCCGGCCTAGGCTTGATAATCAATGCGAAATAGTAAAAGTTGAGTGTGATGATGAGATAGAATATGATGACGAGGAAGCCTTGGAAGAAATCAGTAAAGAATTAAGCCAATTTGAGGAAAAATCCAAACCTAATTTGAATGACACAGAGGCAATCAATCTGGGGGATCAAGAGAATGTTCGGGAAACAAAAGTAAGTGTCCATTTGGTATCCTTGCTCAGGGAGGAGATAATAAAAGTATTGTTTGAGTACAAAGATGTTTTTGCGTGGTCATATGACGATATGCCAGGTCTAAGTACCGATCTGGTGGTTCACAAATTGCCCACTTATTCAGAATGCCCTCNACGATGAAAGCACAAGCAGTGGCTGATCATTTAGCCGAGAATCCAGTTGATGATGAATATGAATCTTTGAAAACATACTTTCTTGATGAGGAGACAATGCATATTAAGGAATTGGAACTAGATGAAAAACCCGGGTGGAAGTTGTTCTTTGATGGGGCTGCCAATACCAAGGGTGTTGGAATAGGAGTAGTACTTATTTCTGAGACAGGGCAACACTACCCTATTACAGCTCTGCTTCGCTTTTACTGCACCAATAATATGGCTGAATACGAGGCAAGCATCCTGGGTTTGAGGTTGGCTATAGATATGGGTGTCCAGGAGGTCTTGGTCATGGGTGACTCGGATCTTTTGTACACCATATTCAGGGAGAATGGGAAACACGAGATTTAAAGCTTATACCATACCGGTAATGTTTGCATGAACTTTGTCAACGGTTTCAGTCAATAGATTTCAGGCACATTCCAAGGATTCATAATGNACGGGCTACCCGATATCCCACCTGGTTAGCTAATGCTGTGCCTGTACCAAAGAAGGATGGAAAGACCAGAGTGTGTGTTGATTACCGTGATCTCAATAAGGCGAGTCCAAAAGACAACTTGCCACTGCCAAATATCTATATATTGATTGACAATTATGCCAAACATGAGATTGGTTCTTTTGTGGATTGTTATGCGGGCTATCACCAGATTTTGATGGATGAGAAAGATGCTGAAAAGACAACATTCATCACACCTTGGGGAACTTATTGTTATAGGGTCATGCCATTTGGATTGAAGAACGCAGGGGCAACATACATGAGGGCGATGACCACCATGTTCCATGATATGATACATCGGGAAATTGAAGTCTACGTAGATGTGATAATAAAGTCGAGAAAGCAATGTGACCATGTTAAACACCTGAGGAAGTTTTTCCAGAGACTCTGCAGGTACAATCTCAAGCTCAATCCAGCAAAGTGTGCGTTTGGGGTCCCGTCAGGGAAGTTGTTGGGGTTTGNAAACTCCAGATATTGGTTTATTAAGGTGCATGGATGCTACACAGGCTACAACTATCATGACCGAGGTACATGCAGGAGTTTGTGGACCTTATATGAGTGGATATGTACTGGCCAAGAAGATTCTTCGAGCAGGATATTATTGGCTCACTATTGAACGAGATTGTATCAGTTTCGTACGCAGGTGTCATCAGTGTCAAGTACATGGAGATTTGATTCACTCTCCTCCATCTGAGTTGCACACAATGTCGGCACCATGGCCCTTCGTTGCTTGGGGGATGGATGTCATTGGGCCAATCGAGCCAGCAGCATCTAATGGGCACAAGTTTATTCTAGTAGCCATTGATTATTTCACTAAGTGGGTTGAGGCAAAAACTTTCAAATCAGTTACCAAGAAAGGGGTGGTCGATTTTGTGCATTCAAATATCATTTGTCGATTCGGAATTCCGAAGGTGATTATCACAGATAATGGTGCCAATCTCAACAGTCATCTAATGGCAGAAACATGTCAGCAGTTTAAGATCACGCACCGCAATTCCACCCCATATCGTCCTAAGGCGAATGGAGAAGTCGAGGCAGCTAACAAGAACATCAAGAAGATACTTCGAAAAATGGTGGAAGGGTCTAGGCAATGGAATGAGAAATTACCTTTTGCTCTATTAGGCTATTGCACTACTGTTCGCACTTCAGTAGGAGCAACTCCTTATTTATTGGTGTATGGTACGGAGGCAGTAATACCTGCAGAAGTTAAATACCATCCCTTCGGATTATTGCTGAAGCAGAAATTGATGATGATGAGTGGGTCAAAGCCCTTTTGGAACAATTGAACTTGATTGATGAAAAGAGATTGGCAGCAGTATGTCACGGACAGTTATACCAATAGAGAATGGCAAGAGAATATAATAAGAAAGTTCATTCGCGGAAGTTTGAAGTGGGGCAATTGGTGTTGAGGCGTATCTTACCTCATTGGGCTGAAGCAAAAGGAAAATTTGCCCCC
>MU734885.1:16725-61906 GCA_026770625.1 Nicotiana glauca
GTTTTGGATAACTCTTTTGGCTGTGTACTGGGGCAACATGATGTCACGGGAAAGAAAGAATAGGCAATTTACTATCTCAGCAAGAAGTTCACATCTTACGAGGTAAAGTACACGCAGCTTGAGAGAACGTGTTGTGCTTTAACCTGGGTTGCGCAGAAATTGAAACATTACTTGTCATCATATACTACCTATCTCATCTCACGGCTGAATCCATTGAAGTATATTTTTCAGAAGCCCATGCCCACAGGGAGGCTCGCAAAGTGGCAAATCTTGCTCACGGAATTTGNACAACAAAACTCAAGAACCCCAGCAGGGAAATTAAGTGGAGAAACAGGAAAAAAAAAGAAAAAGAAAAGAAATGAAAAGAAAATAAAAAGAAAAGAAAAGAAAAGAAAAGAAAACAAAACAAAAAAGAAAAGAAAGAAAGAAAAAAAAAGAAAAGAAAATAAATGAAAAAGAAAGAAAAGAAGAATGAAAGAAAGAAAACATTGCAACAACGAAGCGATTTTATGACCTGAACTACGTTCGACTTGATCCCGAAAGGGTACGTAGGCAGCCTCTCTGAGGTTCAGTCACAATAAAAGAAAAGTCCAAAAATCCCCAAGAAGGAAACTGGGGCAAAAGTTGTGTTTGTTGCAAGAAATATGATTCTGAAAGTTGTAATTTTGAACCCACGTTGAATTATTCTGAGCCTTTATACCCTTCTTTATAAACCCATCCAAAAGCCACATTACGGTCCAAAGAAAGACCTTCTGATCAATTTTAAGAAATGTCAATACGAGCAGGTAAAGTGATTTATGTTGGGGACAACACTCTGGGACCAGAAGGAAAATGATGAAAATGAGAGAGTCTTATTGGTGAAAACCCTCACGGGCACCGTAAGGCGAAGTGAGTTTTGAGAGATATTAAAAAAGAGAGAGTCTTATTGGTGAAAACTCTCACGGGCACCGTAAGGCGAAATTGAGTTTTCAGATTGGGCAAATGAAAGAAGTTTGTGGTTAAAAGATGTTTGAAACATGGCAAGACAAGCAAGGTTTGAGTTTTGGTGAAACTCGGGTTATGAAAAGATAGAACAACAAGGGTAGCAATTGTCAATTGATTGATTGGACAGACTGGGTTGGTTAATCCAAAATGCATGGTACGATCAAGGTAATCAGCCTTTCCACTCAGATAAGTCCTATCTTTTTTCTCTTCATTTCAAATCATTCGTTTTCAGAGTCTTTCTATCCTCAACTTTCGAGGTCATTGCATTTCATTCTCTTGAGGTCTGTCTATAAGATGTTTCAGTGTCCGTTCTATTCAAAAACAAAAGAAGGATGTCAAGGTTAAATACCAGCTTCCCAGTTGTATAGCACAACGAGGATGGAACATATCAAAAGAAAGTAAAGCATGAAGGACCAATAAAAATCCCATCAGTGGAATAGTCAGATAATTGGAAGGGAGAAGCAAAGTTTCATAAGAAGGAGACAGAAACACAAAACAATACGGGGTAAAAAATTTGGGTCATCAAAATCAGAGGATTGAAAGTCAGCCGGGAGGTCGAGGCATTTCAAAGCAAGTCCAAGGAAGCAAGTCAGAGCAAAATTGGAAGTAGGAGCATGGCCAACAAGAATGCCATCAGCTAACCACTATTTTATTAATAAATCTTTCTTTGATTAAAACAGGGGCAGAAAATTTTCTTTGTAAGCAGGAGCCCACCTGGAAAATAAGGGAATATTTTTCAGCAATCAAGAGCTCACCTGGAGAATAAAAGAATACATTTCAAGCGCAGCAGTCAGGCACCCACCTGGAGAATAAGGGAAGTATAATGCAAATTTTATCTTTCAAGTTTTAATATTTGGTAACATAATGCGTCCAATCATCAAATTGGGGAAGAAATTTTCTTTGTTGTCTGTTTTGTCGCAAACAGGAGCCCACCTGGATAACAAGGGAATATCTTTTCAAATTTAGCAAGCAGGAGCCCACCTGGAGAACAAGGGAATTCATTACAAAGCTCAGCAATCAGGAGCCCACCTAGAGAACAAGGGAATCCATTTCAAATTTCAGCAGTCAGGCACCCACCTGGAAAACAAGGGAAGTACAATCCAAATTCTAGCCTTTAATTTTAATATCTGATAACATGATATGCCCAGTCACCAGATTGGGGCAAAAAAATTTTCTTTGTTTGTCTAATTTTGTTGCAATCAGGAGCCCACCTGGATAACAAGGGAATACTTTCCAAGCATCACCATCAGGATCCCACCTGGAGAACAAGGGAATACCTTTTCAAGAATAGCAAGCAGGAGTCCCATCTGGAGAATAAGGGAATACTTTTCAAACATCGCAATCAGGAGCCCGCCTGAAGAACACAGGTGATACAATTCAAATTTTAGTTTTCCATCGATTTCTTTGTCTTTTTGAAGTCAGGATCCCGCCTGAAGAACAGAGGTATACAATTCAAGTTTCGAAAATTAGGAGCCCGCCTGTATAACAGAGGTATTTCAAGTCAAGTTCTAGTCATATTCTTATTAATATCCGGTAACATGTACCCGGTTTCCAAACTGGGGCAGAATGTTTTCTTTGTTTTGTTTACTTTTATAAAGGCAGGAGCCCGCCTGGATAACAGAGGAATACATTCAAATTCAAGTTCAGCAGTCAGGAGCCCGCCTGGATAACAGAGGAATATATTCAAATTCAAGTTCAGCAGTCAGGAGCCCGCCTGGATAACAGAGGAATAAGTTCGAATTCAAAATTCAGAAGTCAGGAGCCCGCCTGAAGAACAGAGGAATACATTCAAGTCCAAGATTATTCAAGTTCAGTAATTTGGAAAGAAAGAACAACATCTCAGTTTACGATTTGAAGTAACAACGATGAGTTTCACCAAGGGAAGCACAAGACAACAAGGCAGCACAAGAGCAAGTTTGAAAATTTTAGAAAGGAATTTTGTAATTCATAGTTCATAGCATAGGCTAGCTTCTTTTATTTTTGACATGGTGTAATAAGGAAGGTCAGCGAGCAGTAGCAGCAACAAGCGCAGTGAAATCACAGCTCCTGGTAGTCCCAGCTACCAGACACTCCCGAACTATACTGACCTGATTCCTGTTTAGCCCAGGATATGTAGGCAACCTCTGAAGTAGGGTGCGGTCAAACTTTTTAAAATACTTCACAACGGAATATTTGATCGGGCAAAAATCGCTCGTATTTGCTTACTTATCTTTAACCGAAAACTTTTCATGTTTCCGAGCAAAGAAGGGAAACTGTGAGTACGTGATTTTTGCCCTATATGTGAATTATTCCCAAAATTCCAAACAAAAAAGATTTTTTCTTTATTTTTACAATTTTTGTGAATTTTGTGTCATTTTCTGATAATTGGTTGCATTTTATGTGTGCATTTGCATTCATACGAAAAATACAAAAAAATCATGTGGCATTTCTGTAGGATTTAATTTCATATTTTAGTGTTAATTCGTAGTTTAAAATTGTTTCATATAAAGAAAATGACAAAAAATGACTTTGTGCCCCTTTATCTTTAATTTGTGGTCAAAAGTAGAAATTAGTAATTTTGGAAAGTTAACAATTTTAGGTTTAATTTGATATATGAGTTGTATTTTTCATTTTTAACAAAATATAAAAATTACAAAAATAAGAAAAGAGGAAAATAAGAAGAGAAAAACAAATTGAAAAAAAAGGGAAAAGGTAATCTTGATAAAATGCCCAAAATTGGGCTTTTGTTTAAATAATTCGGTCCAGCCCGGTTCATACACGCCCAAACCAGTCCAGCCCAAAGCCCCACCCGATCCATTCCCAATACCGGCCGACACGGTGCCGTTTCACTGCCTTCAATCTGAGCCTCTCATTTCTCCTGATCCAACGGTCCACAGCCCTTGGTGGATAATTATTAAATGGTCGGATTAATTAAAAAACTCAAAAAAGACAAAGGCAATCTTCCTCGTATCTCCTTGAGCCTCGCCGGAATCTTCACCGGCGGTGAACCAAACCTAGGCCAAACCGTTTCAAATTTACACCATGGATTCCCTAGATCACCCTCTTTCCATCCCTGGTAGTGCCATCCCTCGAATCCTTCTCTATCTCCTCGAATATCCATCGGAAGATTTTCCGGCCACAACGAGACTTATGCCAAATGACCCCAAATTTACACCATAGAACCGCCCAATCCTACTATGCCCAACCCCCATAGTGGCATCTCTCGAATCTTCCTCGATTTGCTTGAATATCAGTTTTCACTTCTCCGGCCAAAACCCTAAAACGACCAAAGCGCATGCAATTGATGTCAAAGGATCCCTAGGCTTTTCTCGTGAGGATTTGAGTGTCATTTAGAGACAAAAGTCATCAGAAACGGCCGAGTTTTGAAGTAGTGATTGGCCGGAGTTCTGTGTCATCAGTGAGTCTCTTGTTTCATTTTTTGCATGATTATTTTCATTTCTTTTTCATTTTCTGTTGTTATGCATAAGTAAAGCATGAGTTGCAATTTCTTGATATGGATTTCTAGTTGGTTCTGTGATGATTTCATTTTCATTCTGTTCGTAATTGTTCTTCTTTTTTGATTAGATTATTTTAATTGGTTTTGGGGTCGCTTAATTTGTTTGGTTATTTTGGTTTCAATTTGAATACCTGTTGAGATTTGGTTCAATGCAATGTTCCTTAGCCTAGGATTAATAGCTTCTAATAAGTCTTGTTTAGTTAATATCTGATTCTAATTAGTTTTGTCTTAATCAAAAATTCTGTGTGGCTATTAGTTAATTTTTTGATTAATGGTTTAATTACAGTTGATAGGTTTAATTGGAGGGGTAGTCTGGGGAATAAACAAGAGGAATAAAATCATACTGGGGGAGATCACATGTGAGAGAATTCAGGTCTTATTTGAGGAAGGGTGGGTCATAGAAGCTTCTAATATTTTGTTTACCTATAAATAGGCATTCATTTGCCTTGTGGGGGGGTCTTCTTTTCCAGCCTTGAAAATTCTCACGTAAAGGCTTTTTGTTTTCTTCTTTTCAATTCTGAAATTTGCATGTGAAATTCAAGTATACAACAAAAAAAACATCAAAAAATAGAAAAACCAAAAAAAAAAAAATAGTTTTCACTATTTCATTGATTGTTGAGTGATTTTCAGTTTCTTCTTTGGTATTCTCCATCTCTGTTCGAGGTTTCAATTCTAAAGGTGTTCAATATTGCTTCATGGCTGGTTCAAGTGAATTTGGGGTCTATTTGGTTTGAATCTCAGTTTGGGTCGGCTTCCAGTAAGGTTATGGTATTTAGGTTCAGTTTGAGGGTTTTGGTTACATTTCGAGTGTGTGAATTGAGCTGTTGGGTCTGCCTGTTTATGGACATTGTGGTTTAAAAATTATCTCCTGGACTAGTCATTGATTCATATTGCTGGATTTTGGCTGCTGCTCTGTTTGAAACAACTGCTATAGCTGACTCATTTTTGTTCTCATATTTTCCCTAATTCAGGTACACATTTTGAGCTCGTCACAATGTATCCTCACTTTGATCGAATTGTGAATTGAAATTGAAGCAAATTTTTGCATTGGATTCATAGTCTAAAGGAATTTGTTATCTGAATTTAAAAGCATGTTGAAATTCAGTCGTTCATTTGTAGTTAGATCTTTTGTTTAAACTGGTTCATCGATTCATGTAGCTAAAACTGAGTACGTTAGATTGTTAAACTTGGACTGTGTAATTCAGAATAATTCCTGTTATTTGAATCCAGATTTGAGTTTATAAACTGTTAATTTGGCTCATGCTAATTACTAGTTTAAATTTGGTTCCACATGCTGTTAGCTTAGCGTAGGATATTTTGTTGTTAGTGTTTGAAAAATAACCCAGGTTTCTTTGTTAATTCCAATTCATTCAACCAAGGAAGGTATTGGTAGCATAGTATTTAAAGCTCATAGCATTTCGTTTAACAGAACTGGCAATGGGACTGTGCTGCTATCGAATCCCAGGCCAATTAACTAATTGCATAAACTAGTAGTCATGCTAGGGAGGTTGGGACGTTTGGAATTACATCAAATTGTCCCTGCCTAGGCTTGATCCTGAGACAGCGTTCCTCAGGCGTGATCAGTCACTTGGGCCAGCTTCTCTCGTACTGGGCCCAAAATGTGAAGCCTTGATGTTTTGGGCAAATTATTCACTTTCTTTGAGTTTTAAATTGGTAAAATTTAGTAGTCAGAAAGTGATCCAAATTTAAGTTGGGTCATGGCCCACGTTGGATTAGATTTTGGTTATGGGTTGAAATTTGATTCGTATGCTTTGGGCTTATTGTGAGCCCAAAGGCATTCTAGGCCAATGGCAAATTAATTAGGATTTTTTATCTTTTAAAGACAAAAAATAAAAAATAAAAATCATAGTTGCTTTTAGGATTGCCTTTAAATAAAAATGAGATGAGCCTCGCCCAAAATAAAAATGCAAAATTGCGGGGCCCTCAATAAATATTATATTAAAAATACTTAGAGATTCAGGATGGGCCGTTTAGCGAATTTCACGGCCTTCCCAAAAGATAATAAACGCGTAGTTGCTTTAGGTGTGTATTTTAATAATATTACCTTCCTAAATATGGGTGCACATTTATGTGACCCAAATCCAAATCTCAACAAAGTTGAAATGTGTTGACAATCACGGGTGCACTGGTGCGACGTGGTTCGAGATGCATTTTCACGACGTTGCAATTCTTATTAAAAATAAAATAAAAGCGGATTATTAATAAAAGGCACAAAACATGTTTTTGAAATCAAATAAAATCAAATATAACAGTTGAGCGACCGTGCTAGAACCACGGAATCCGGGAATGCCTAACACCTTCTCCCGGGTTAACAGAATTCCTTACTCGAATTTCTGATTTGCAGACTGTTAACAGAGTCATAATTTCCTCGGTTTGGGATTCAACCAGTGACTTGGGACACCATTAGTCTCTCAAGTGGCGACTCTGAAATCTTAGTAATCAAATCCCGTTCCGATTATCCTTTAAGTGGAAAAACTCCTTTACGCCCTTACGGGTGTAGTAGCGGAAAAAGGAGGTGTGACAATCACCAATAAGAAAATATCCATCATGGAACGTCAACATAGTACGGCGTGTAAGTAAAGTGGTATAGCTATATGTAAATTATTTATCTAGTTGAGTAGCTTATCATTTTGTTCTTTTTGTGCAGTGAGAATGAGTAACTTGATGTTCCTGACTTCACATAGTTGCCCGTAGATGATGTATTGACTCATGATTTGGCAGATACATAGAGTTAGGAAGATGATAGTGATTATGACAACAATGTCGATGGGTCTGGAGATGACACACCCTTCCTTGATGAGGGTGATGACGAGGAGGAAGTGGATGCCAAACCTGAGCTGAAGAGGGATTTGTTAGGTTTGCTATGTTTGTGTTTGTGTTGTACTGTTAAAATAAAATGGTTGTTCAAATTCTATTAAAATAAAATCGTTGTTAAAATACAGTTTTTGCTATTATTTACATAAAGTAGTGTTTACACAAAATACAAACAAAAATAAATCAATGAGTCTCGCAACCTGTGTGCTTCAGTGCAGCTGCTGGCCTGAGTCGCATCCCCTGTCGCCCGGGTACACTATCAGGATCATCATCATCAAGTCACCTCTTTATGTGAGGATGCACAGCAGCATCGACAGTACATCTGGCAGGATCAGTAGAAGGGGTCGTCGGGCCGTCAGCAACCTACAAAACAATTACTAAGCTTAGCATATGAAAATGTATATTAGTAATGTACGTGTTACGTCAAAAACATTTTCTCACCATGAGCTCGTCGGTCTCCTGAGTATAAGCATCTGTGGTGTCCTCATCATCACATACAATGGCCTCCGTGATGGGCTGGGACGAATCCTTAATAAGAAAATTAAAAATTAATTTATGGCGAATCATTAAGGAAAAGAAAACAAATTGAAATTTTACAGTAATACAAACATACCTCCGCTTGTGTTAGATCCGCATTAACTGCCGGGGATGAGGCATAACTCAACCTGCGCCCACCATCCACGTCTAGGGTCAGCCATTCCTTAACTGCGACAGATGGGAACAAGTCTACATCTCCGTCGAATGTACCCACGATCGACAATGGATATGACGGGGGTGACTTGTGATGCTGGCAGATCCAGCTGAATGTTGTACGACGGCATGCTGCTGGAATGCTCGTCTAGCTGAGGGAAATAACCCGAATGATCATCTCCAAGATCCTCATCAGGTGCCTCAACAGTTGCCTCAACGCCCCCTTGTTGGGGACCAGCTCCTCACCGTCCCCCATGACCCCGTAGGGCACCCCTGCCTCGTGGGACAACCCTGCCTCGTGGGACAGGCCTACCCGATGGTGTTCCTCTGGAACCGCATACTCAGCCTCATGATCTAACCTTGCACCCTCTCTGGCTCGCTGCAAGGTCCGGAGAGCCAGCTCTTCCACCCGCCGACCCAACTAAAAAATAACAGCATTGTCGGCATGCTGCTGCATCTCCTGTCCCAACTGGTAGAACATGTGATGCTCAATAGCTTGCACAATATTTAAAATATTAATTAAATAATGCTATATCACAATTATAAGACTTATCCTACAAAAACATACCAGTGCCTTGTGCCTCACGGCGTATGGTCTAAACCTACTGCTAGGTACATGAACGGGGTTCCCAATCATTAGTCGGGTGTGACGGTGGTACCATGACTTATAAAGCTCAATAGTCGCCTCCTATATTTGTTTAGGTGGTGGCGGAATCAAGTCCTCTCGCTGCTCCCAAATATGGACCTTTGCCTCTAGCCATCCTACAAATTCGTCGTCCACCCTCGAACGATCATCCCGCTAATAATGTGTAGCCACCCATGCATGCTCCCTCGGTATAGCCTGGGAACAATCAAACTGGCAAAGTACATGCTCTGTGGCATGATGCTCCACAATATCTAGGCACATCATCAGGACGGAAGTGCTCCAAAGCAGTCGGTCGATCGAGCAATAATCGGGAAGATCAACTAGCAACTCGTCGTCGTATGGCGTCCAGATGAACTATCAAATAATAACATAAAAGTCAGTATGCGCAACACAAGTGAATTTATAACAAGTAAGTTTAGGTACATATTTACCTGTCCGACCTCCAGCATATCCAATACATCCCTGACAAGGGGGAGATTATGATGAGCATCACTACCTCGGTAGTTCCCACACCGGAGAACCCACCTCCTAGCTAGAGGAAGAAACGGAGGTGCTACACCCAGCTCTAATGGTGGTAGAGGTGGCTGCAACGGCCGGATCCGCTCCCAGGCCCAAACCTAAGATACAAGGTTGACGTAAAATTTAAGAGTCATTTTGACCATATAGAATTTGAAGTAATGAACTGAGTATTCGAATATGTTGTCACCTATAAAAGCGACAAAAAATCACATATGGCCACATGAGTGCCCATGCTAGCCCGACACATACTCCTGTACATGTATGCGAGAACAGCAACACCCCAGCTGTACTGGGGTAACTCATCTAGATGCTGCAAATGATGCAAAAAGTGCAAACTCACTAGATTTTTCGACGTGTTCAGGAACAAGACACCCCAAAAAGAAGGAATAGCACCAACCTCGTATACCGGTGAATATAGAGATCCTCTGTCTCGCCAGTAATGTCGGGGTGCTGGTGTGCAATACCTCCATATGCTGTCTGATAGCTGTCACAGAAATGCGACTGCCCCTCTAAGTGCATCCTTACCCTGTGGTCTGAAACCAGTATATTGCCCCAGCAAATCCAAATACTGGGAATGCGTCATAGCTCTCATATACTAGGGTAGTTCAATGGCCAGTCCATCAACACGCAGCCCATATAAAACCTGAACATCCTGAAGCATGATGGTGGCCTCTCCAATGGGCAGGTGAAAAATGCGCGTCTTTGGTCGCCACCTCTCTATCAACACCGTGATGAGAGACCAGTCGAGCTGCAGCCGCCCAATCTAAAAAAATCCTAAGGAAGCCCGTAGCACGCATGCGATGGAGTACGCAAGGATGGAAATATCTATGCCTAAAAAAGTCCCACAAGTCGTCCGGTCTCCTGGCGCGGAGAGTCTGATCCAATAGATGTCCCTCCTATATGTAGGCGGACCTATGGTCGTCCTGTAACACTAATATTTGATCCGCGGCTGTTCCAGGATGCACAAGTGATAACTTGGGATTTTGACGCATTTTATACTCCTTCTCGTTTATGCTTTGATTAGAAATTCATACAAAATAGTCCCCAAAAGCTCACAAGTTGTGCTTGATTGTAGGTTTGATTAACAAAGTGACAAGATGTCAATGATCGGCTCAAAAGGAGTGAAACTTGCACAAGTGACAAAGGCAAGGCAAGCTCAGGCAAAGCAGGCCAGTACGACAACACTACACTTTGTGCGGTCTGCACTGGGAGATTCATAGAGCTGGTATTTCAGGCATTAAAGCAGTGTGACAGCACTAGGTTTTGTGCGGTCTGCACTGAAGGCAATGCGGCCGCACTACCATTTTGTGCGGTCCGTAGAGCCAAGGTTCAGAGAAGATGCAAAATGGAGTTTTGAAGCCTGTGCGATCCGCAGTCCATTCTGTGCGGACCGCACTACAAGTCACCGCATCCACAGTCCATTTTGTACGGTCCGCATAGCCTGAGTTCAGAGAGCTAGATTTTGAAGCCAAGAACCCTAGTGCGGCCGCACACAATTTTGTGTGGTCCGCACTAACCTTCCAAGGGCATTTTTGTCCAGATTTATCAACTTAGTATAAATAGATTCATTTTCCATTTTTAGGGTATCAATTAGTTTTTAGAAGCAGTTGCGCTCGTGGGAACGACTCTTGTAGCCATTTTGGGAAATTTTACTTACTTTTCATCATTGAATCTTTGTATTTAACTTTGCAATTAATTAATATGTGTTTATCTTCATCTATTTCTTGTTTTTTTTATTTGAATATGAGTAGCTAGACCCCATAGCTAGGGTTGTGGCTCAACCCTAGTGTGAATAATTGACAGATCTTGTATTTTAGGGCTAAATTGACTATGGGTGTTTGGTATTTAGGTCAATTTCTTGGTTAATTTCTGAATTAGTGGTTGCAAACACTAGTTTGTGTTTAGTTGACTAGGGCTCTACTTGAGAAAGAGAGCCTAAGTCTACGAAATTGGTCCAACAAGGAATTGGGGCGTACTCAAGAGATTGATGGCCCCAATTAAAGGGTTAAACCTCAAGAGAGTAATACCCGACCTGAACCCTAGTTGCTTGTGCAAATTTGCATACCCAATTGGTCTTGAGAAAGTCAACTAGGCAAAATCACTTGAACCATTGAGAGGTGTAGAGTGAGTAAAGTAGTGCAACAATTATATCATACTCCCCAATTATGTCAATTGTGCCTTAGTTTCAAGTATTCGTCAATTGACCACCTAGGCGGATACCACTACCCTAGTGCCCTTTTTACTTTTTGAACAACCCGTAGCATTTTACTCTTAGTTTAATTTACAAGTTGTAGTTTGTTAAAAGTATAATTATAAAGAAAACTCCAAAAATGATAAGAAGTACAATTTGGAACACTTACGCAATCCTAAGCTAAATAGACACTCAATTCCAATTCTAGCTCTCCGCGGATATCGATCCCGACCCAAAATCGAGTAAAAGCTATTGCGACCCTCTCTTGCTACTTATTAGTAGCGTGGAGTAAGCTGCAATTACTTTTTGGCTCCGTTGCCGAGGAGCTAACAGTTTTGGCTATCTATTTAGTTAGTTTTGTGTATTGTTCTTCTTTCATTCTTCGTTACTTACTTGTGTGTGTCATTACTCAGGTACCAATATGGCATTGAACAATGCTAATGACCCTCTTGGAAACTTGATTGCGGGGGAGGAGGTAGATGAGGTGCCTCTTGTACCTCAAGGACAACGTAGAGGTCGAAATGCCAATGCTAATCCAAATGACAATTTTCCAGACCCTCCCCCGCCACCTCTAAGAGTGGCTCCCAGAGTATTACCGAACCAAGGCTATGCAAGTGCTATTGTCCCACCCCACATCCGGGCGGGCAATTTTTAGATAACCAATGTGATGTTGACCTTACTTGAGCAGCGTGGGTACTTTACGGGCGCTGCGGATCAAAATCCTACAAACATCTCAAGGGATTTTTGGATACATGTCGGGGGAGCAAGCAGACGAATGTGTCTGAGGATTCTCTTAGGTTGACTTTTCCCGTTCTCACTTCGGGGGAAGGCACTAAATTGGCTTGAGAGGCTCCCTAACCATTCCATCACAACTTGGGATGAGTTGGCGGACAATTTTATTGCTAAATTCTTCTCACTCTGGCATATGGCGGCACTTCAAGATGAGATATTGGCCTTCAAGCAAGAGCCAACAGAACCTTTGGAAGAGATTTGGGAGCAGTATAGAACGATGGTAAATGAATGCCCCAATAATGACATGACCGAGGCCATGGTCCAACAACCTTCTACCGGGGCATCAATTCAACAAATCAATGCATAGTGAATCAATTTGCCGGGGGCAATTTTATGAAGTTTCCATATAATGAGGCATGTAATATAATTGATGAAATGGCAGACACCTCTTCAGCATGGCAGGGTAGAGCAAATATGCCTCAAGGTGACCCTATGGTCACTAATTTGCACAAGGAAATGCATGATCACGGGCAAGCTATAGCTGAGCTTACTACTACTATGAACCAATTAACTAAGGCGCAGTTACATCAAGTTCAGAATCCTCGCTAAGTGAATGCCATGGAGGGTATTAATATTCTTGTCAACAAGAGAAGGCAAAAGAGACAACAAAATTAAGGGAATTCTGAGCAATTTGATGATGATTATGATGTGTTTCAAAATGATGGCTATGATGAACAAAGTGAAGAGGTTCAATATGTGAATAACTATCAATGCCAAAGGGGCAACTCTTCAAACCTACAACAGTGGAGACCTCAAGGCAATCGGGGCAATCAACAACAAAACAGTGGTAATTGGGGGAATAATAATCAAAACAACAACTGGGGGGAATCAGAACAACAATCAAGGAAACCAAGGGAATTGGAATGGAAATAAAAACAATTGGGGAAACAATAACAATCAAGGTGGATGGAACAATGGGAACCAAGGAAATCGGGGCCAAGGCTTTCAAAGGCCCCCAATATACCAACAACCGAACAATCCAACTCCATTGGGCAGATCGATCGATGAAGCGACCTTTGGGCATTATTGATGACGTGCTTGTCTGGGCGGACAAGTTTATATTGCCGGTCGACTTTGTCATTTTGGATTGTGAAGTGGACTATGAAGTCCCAACCATTCTATGGAGGGATTTCCTTGCAACGGGGAAGACATTGGTTGATGTTGAAGCAGGTGAGCTCACTTTCCGTGTGGGAGATAAAAAGGTCATCTTTCATGTTTGCAAATCTATGAAGAAACCCAATAGCACTGAGGTGTGCTCATTTGTAGACCTTGTCACAGCTGTGATTGTGGATGACACTAGTGCCATGATTAACGTGGAAGATCCCCTTGAGGCTGTGCTATTAAATCTTGATGTCAATGAGGATGCAAGCCGAGTGGAGTGCGTGAATGCTTTACATGGAATGGGATCTTATTCTTATGAGCCTAGAAAATTGTCTTTGAATCTTAAAAACCAGAAAAATCTACCAACAAAACCATCAATTGAGGAGCCACCGATGTTGGATTTAAAACCACTGCCTCCACACCTCAGGTATGAGTTCTTAGGCTCAAACTCTACTTTACCAGTTATTCTTTCTTCTTGACTTACTAACATGCAAGTTGAGGCCACTTTGGCGGTGCTTGAAAGGTGGAAAAGGGCAATTAGATGGACTTTGGCTGACATTCGGGGAATAAGCCATGTATTCTGTATGCACAAAATTATCTTGGAGGATGATGCAGAGCCTTCCTTGGAGCATCAAAGAAGATTGAACGAGGCAATGCAAGAAGTGGTGAAAAAGTAAGTGATCAAGTGGTTGGATGCCGGGGTTGTGTACCCCATCTCCGATAGCTCGTGGACTTCTCCGGTGCAAAGAATACCGAAGAAGGTGGTATAACTGTGGTGACAAATTACAACAATGAACTTATTCCCACTCGGACAGTTACCGGATGTAGGGTATGTATGGACTAACGGAAATTGAACAAGGTGACCAGCAAGGATCATTTCCGATTACCATTCCTTGACCAAATGCTTGATCGCCTTGCGGGCCATGCCTTTTATTGCTTTTTGGATAGATACTTGAGATATAATCAAATCTTAATCGCTCTGGAGGACCAAGAGAAGACCACCTTTACCTATCCATATGGCACCTTTGCTTTCTCTTGGATGCCGTTCGGGTTGTGTAATGCCACGACGACATTCCAAACATGCATGATGGCTATTTTCATTGACATGGTGGAAGATATTTTAGAGTTCTTCATGGACGATTTTAGCGTGGTTGGTGATTCCTTTGAAGAGTGTTTGGGAAATCTGGATAGGGTATTGGCCCATTGTAAAGACACAAATCTCGTATTTAATTGGGAAAAATGCCACTTCATGTTTGAGGAAGGCATAGTGTTGGGTTACAAAATTTCAAAGCACGAGATTGAAGTTGACAAAGCCAAGATAGAGGTGATTTCAAGGCTTCCTCCCCCCACTTCTGTCAAAAGGCTGAGGAGTTTTCTTGGGCACGTGGGTTTTTACCGGAGGTTTATAAAAGCTTTTTCGAAGGTGGTAAACCCCTTGTGAAAGTTACTAGAAAAGGATGCCAAGTTTGTGTTCGATGAGGGATGTATGCAAGCATTCGAGCTTGTCAAGCACAAGTTGAACACTGAACCTATCATTACCACACCAAATTGGAGCTTGCCTTTCGAGCTCATGTGTGACGCAAGTGACGTTGCAGTTGGGGTTGTTTTGGGTCAAAAGATTAATAAAATGTTTCATCCAGTGTACTACGCAAGCAAGACCATGAATGAGGCTCAAAGGAACTACGCAGTTACCAAGAAAGAGTTGTTGGCCATAGTGTTTGCAATGGAAAAGTTTCAGCCGTATCTAATGGGGGCGAAGGTCATAGTGAGCACCGATTATGCCGCCCTTAGGTACTTTATGACAAAGAAAAATTCCAAAGCAAGGTTGATGCGATGGGTATTACTACTTCAAGAGTTTAATCTAGAAATTGTGGACCAGAAAGGTAGTGAAAACCAAGTGGCGGACCATTTGTCCCATTTGGAGGAGGAGGAGAGGCTTTGTGATATACTAGAGATCAACGACTCATTTCCCGACGAGCAACTCCTTTCGGTATCGGTGAATGAGATGCCATGGTTTGCCGATGTTGCCAATTACCTTGTGACTAGAATAATCTTGTGTGAGCTCTCTTCTAACCAAAGGAAGAAGCTCAAGCAGGATAGTTTGGATTTATATTGGGATGAGCCGTACTTGTTCAAGATTTGCACGGATGGTGTGATCCGAAGGTGTGTCCCAGAAGAAGAGAAATTGAGTATTTTGGAGGCTTGTCATTCCTCTCCCTATGGTGGCCATCATGGTGGTGCGAGGACGGCTTCTAAAGTTCTTAGTTGTGGGTTTTATTGCCCAACATTGTTCAAGGATGCGGGTGATTTTGTGAAGAGATGCGATGATTGCCAAAGAGCGGGTGGAATTTCGAAGAAAGATGAGTGCCTCTCAATACCATGCTTGAGGTTGACATTTTTGATATATGGGGCATTGATTTCATGGGCCCATTTGTTAGCTCTTGTGGGAACACTTACATTCTTGTGGTGGTGGGATATGTTTCAAAGTGGGTTGAAGCCGTGTCTTTGCCCAACAATGAGGCCGGGAGTGTTGTTGCATTTCTCAAAAAGAGCATTTTTACACAGTTTGGCAATCTTCGTGCAATCATAAGTGATTGGGGGGGGGGGTCTCATTTTTGCAATAAAGCTTTTGACACATTGCTTTCAAAGTATGGTGTCAATCACAAAGTTTCTACCCCTATCATCCTCAAGCAAGTGGTCAAGTGGAAGTCTCCAATAGGGAAATAAAAAGTATATTGTCAAAGACGGTCAATGTAAATAGGACCAATTGGTCAAATAAGTTGGATGACGCTCTATGGGCTTATAGGACGACTTTCAAGACTCCTATTGGTATGTGTCCGTATCGGTTAGTGTTTGGGAAAGCTTTCCATCTACCGGTGGAGTTAGAGCACAAGGCCATATGGGCTTTGAGGAAGCTAAATCATGAATGGGATATTGCATCCAATCTTTGTGTGGAGTAGCTCAATGAACTTGATGAATTCAGATTCCATGCCTACTCCAGTTCGTCCTTGTATAAGGACAAGATGAAGTACCTTCATGATAAATATGCTTGTGGAAAGGAGTTCAAAGTAGGTGATTTGGTTCTCTTGTTAAATTCCCGGTTACGTCTGTTTCCGGAAAAGCTTAAATCAAAATAGAGTGGACCATTTGAAGTTGTGTTGGTGACCCCCTTTGGTGCTCTAGATTTAAAGAACAAAAATGGTGAAGTTTTTAGAGTTAATGGTCACCAGGTCAAGCATTATCTTGGAAAAATTGATGACAACCACGTGGTGGCACTTCTTCATTTCAAATGATGTGATAGTAACCTACATCAAGCCGCGACTTTAAATCAGGCGCTTCTTAGGAGGCAACCCATGTGTTTTTATTTTTGTTCTTCTTTGATTTTTCTTTGTAGTATAGGATTGATTTTTGGGCTAACTAGTTGTGAAATGTTACATGGTTGTGTTGATGCAGTGCAAGACATAGTGGAAAAAAATGCACAGGTCTCTGAAGTTTCCAGTGCGGACCGCACTGGTGGAGGGTAAAGTGCAGCCTCTCTAAAGTTTGCCACTATGGACACACTACATTCAGTGCGGTTTGCGGTGTACCTCTGGGGCCATATTCCATTTTGTGCGGGCTGCAGAGTGTTGCCTTCTCAAGATTGAACAAAACAATGCAGTGCGGACCGCGGTCCATTTTGTGCAGTCCGCACTGGTAGGTGAGACTGGGCCCCAGGTCCATTTCTATAAATAGGGCCTGAGGCCCTCCTTTTACTCTTTTCACAAATTTGAATCCTAGAAGCACTTAAGCATTGTTCATGTTCTCCTTTACTCGTAACTAATTGTTTAGAACTATCATTCCTCAATTCATCTCATAGCTGGTAACATCACACTCCTTTTTACTTGATTAATTTTATTAATTTCATTTAATTTTTGTTCTTCCTGCTCCTTTTGCCTTCTTCCTGTATTTGTCTTCATTAGATTATTGTAGGGTTGTTAATTTCTTGTTTAAAATAGGCCTAGTCAGTTAAATACTTTGGGAAAATAAGTAGGAGCATGATTTAGGTGTTAATTTGGACATAATTTCAAAATCTTGAGAACCTTAACTTAGTGCCAAAGATGGGCACTCAGTGCGGATCGCGGTTGTTTCCATGAGGGCCGCGGTGCCCCAGTGCGGTCCGCAGTACCATTTTGTGCGGATCGCACTGATGAAATTTTGGAAATTAAACTTTGGGCAGTGCGGCCGCACTACATTTTGTGCGGACCGCACTGGCCCCTGTGCGGCCGCACTACCACTTTGTGCGGTCCGCACTGTCAAGATACAGAGGGTGGGTATTCTAAACCCCATCCCTGTACGGACCGCATGGCCATTTTGTGCGGTCCGCACTGACCCCTGTGCGACCGCACACCATTTTGTGCGGTCCGCACTAAGGGTTTTCTGCAACTCTTCTGCAACTTTCCATCTCTGTTCTACAACACTACTTTCAACTATTTCTTAATTGCTGTAACGGATACTAACAAAGTCATTTGAATTGTGATTGCAGACAATGGTAAAACAGCGTGGCAAATGATCTAAACAACCCGACAGAGGTGAATCCTCCCGGGGAGGAAAGTAGAAGATAATTAAACTCACTCCCAAGTCCGGGAAAACATAAAAGATCAAGAAAGATAATAAAAGCAGCTGACAAGGCTTGTAATCAGTAGGGGAGTGAGTACGAGCCTTCCCGGGAGATTTCCTCGGATTAAGTACCAACACATGTCCCTGACTGATCGGGAGGTTTAGAGTGACAGACACCACTCCTCCACCATCACCCACTGCCCAAGCACCAACACATGTTTCTTCTGGGTCATCTGAGGGCTCAACAGCCGGTAGTGGGGAATACTCCACCTCTTCCACAACTTCATTATCCGGGGAGGGTGCAGAAGGAGGTGAGTAGGAAGTAGCTAAAGGAGGTGAGCCTCAGGTGGGAGGTGTTGTTAGAACTAGGAAGCCCAAAGCTTGGGAGGATAGATTTGTGAGTGAGGTGGCGTACCATAAATTTAGGGAGTGGTGGCCGGTGAGAAAGTTGATTCCGGAGAGGAGCTTTATTGATAGAGACCTACTCCCCCACAACCCTAATGTGCAGAGACAGTTCAGGACTAGAGTGGGTTGGGAGAACTTCCTAGATGAGTGTGTGACGCCAAAGAACACTTGGTCAAGGAATTTTATTACAATGTAGCCCACATAAAAAAGGGCTCCAAAGTGACCAAGGTTCGGAATTTATAAGTATTGTTTGATGGGAAGTCAATCAATCAATTCTTGGGATTCAATGAGGAGGATGAGACCATGTACATGGCAAAAATGGAGATGGGCGAGGAGATCCGTCCATGGTTAGCACAGTACCTGGCAATCCCATACCATCCTCGACTGGTTGACTGCTGGAGTCAAAATAGTGAGAAGGAGCTTGAACTTTGAAGCGATGGAGACTTTTATTTGCAGCGGTTGGACCCTACCACTTATGTCAACACCTACCCCTCCACCGGGCTGTGTTACTGGCTTCTATTATGGCAGGGTACCATATCAATGTGGGGAACGTGATGTCCAGAATCATTACCATTGTGGGTGCGGAGCATGGTCGGAACTATCCTTTACCCATTTTCCTCATAATGTACTTTCGGGACCTGAATGTGGACAAGAGGCCTTTTGACACCAAGGTCAAGGCGAAGGCCCTGTTTTCCTGATACAGCATGCAGGGGGATGATAACCCCAAAAGCAAGAACTTCAAAGCTTCTGCTACTGCCCCAACTGGCCAGTCTGAAGAGCCAGTTGTGGTAGATAATAAGTAGGATTTTAACGTGTTTTATGCCTCTACTTGCCTATGCTTTGAGTATAATTTGCTACAAAATAGTCCCAAAATTATTACAGGCTATACTTGATTGCAGGTTTGAGTGACAAAGTGATGAAATATTAAAGATCGGCTCAAAACGGAGTGAAACCTACTCAAGTATCAAAGGCCAAGTGAAGTAATGGCAAAAGGAACCTAGTGCGGACCACACAAATGTACACGCGGCCGCACTAGGAAGTTCAAAGAAGTGCAGAATTAGGAATTTCACCATGCGGCCACGATTGAAAATGTGCATCCCGTATGCGGCCCGCGTCACAAGATTCAGAGAGTTGGAGATTTGGGCAAAGGCAAGCCTTGCGGCAGCGGTCATCTTCACGCGGTCTGCGCCAGACCTTCAAGCAGCCGCACTACACTTTTGTACGGTCCGTTCCAGATACTTTAGAGAGCATGAAAATGGAAGTCAAATAGCCAGTGCAGTCGCGGTCATAATTGTGCGGCCCGTACTGACCCCGCAGGAGCAATTTTGTCTAGTTTTTCTAGCCCACTATAAATAGAACATTTTACCATTTTTAGGTTAAATTGTATTTTACAGAATAGAGCTGCACTCGTGAGGACAAAAGCTTTAGCCTATTTTGGCATATTAGCATTAATTTCTCCATAGATTCTTGTAGTTTCTCTTTAGTTATTAATTATTATGTTTATTTCTTCCTCTATTTCTTCTGGTTCTTCTTCAATTATGTCTAGATAAACCTATTAGCTAGGGTTGTAGCTCAACCCTAGTGTGGATAATTGATGGGTGTTGCTTTCTAATGATAGATTGATATTGGGTGTTTGATATTTGGGTTAATTTTATGCTGTAATTAAGGATTACTGGTTGCAAACATTGATTCTAGCTGAGTAGGTTTTGACTCTTCTTGAGAAAGAGAGTCTATGACCCCAAAATTGACCCAACAATGAATTAGGATAGATCCATGAGAAATGGTAGTCCTAATTAATGAGTTAAATCTCGAGAGATTAAACACCTACTTGAACCCTAGTTGCTTGGTCTAATTGGCCTACCCAATTGGTCTCGAGAGAGTCAATTGGGCAAAATCACTCTCTCTACCGAGAGGTGTAAGAGTGGGTATAATTGTGCAATGGTTATAGCATAGATTCCAAATATGTCAATCTATTCTTAGTAGTTTCTACCCGTTAGTTGACCACCCAGGTGATGCCACGACCCTAATGCTTTTCTCCCTATTAATTATAAGCTAGCAATATCTCCTTAGCATAATTTAGCTTTAATCCTTAGTTTACAATAGTAGTTATAAATATAAAAACCCCAAAAATGTGTGAAGTGCAATTAGAAGTACAAATGCAATTCTAGGATAAACAGACAATACAACTCCACTCCAAGCTCCTGTGGAAATTCGATTCCGAACCATTATTCCGGTAAAAGCTGTAGCGACCCACTCTCCCTACATTCGTGGAGCGTTGAGTTGGCAGTGATCACTTTTTGGCACCGTTATTAGGGATCTTATGATGTTGACTATCTGTGTAGCTAGTTTTTGTTTTGCTTCTTTTTCTTTTTTTTTTTACTAACTTTATTTGTGTCAATCACTCAGGTACACATGGCTTTAAATGCAAATGACCCTCTTGGAAACGTGGTCGCGGGGGAGGAGGTTGAGGATCTTGAACAAGAAGATGTATTACCTCATGTTCCGAGGAGAGGTCGAAATGCCAACGCAAATGCCAATGCAAATGACAACATACCAGACCCTCCTCCGCCTCCACCAAGAGTGGCCCCAAGAGTTCTCCCTAATCAAGGGTACGCGAGTGCCATTGTTCCTCCCTAAGTCCGGGCGGGGAACTTTCAAATTACAAATGTTATGCCGACCTTGCTTGAGCATAGAGGATATTTCATGGGCGCCTCCGTCCAAAATGCCTACAAGCACTTGAAGGGGTTCGTGGATACCTGTTGGGGTTGCAAGCAGACAAACGTCTCAGAGGATGCATTGAGACTGAGGCTTTTTCCGTTCTCTCTTCTGGGAAAAGCATTGGATTGGTTAGAGAGGCTCCCCAATTATTCTATCACCACATAGGATGAATTGACGGACAAGTTCATCGCTAAGTTCTTTTCTCCAAATCACATGGCGGCGCTCCGTGATGAAATTTTGGCTTTTAAACAAGAGCCAATGAAACCTTGCCCGAAATATGGGAGAGATATGGTTAAAGAGTGCCCGAACAACGACATGAATGATGTGATGATTCAACAAAGGTTCTATAGGGGCATCAACAGAACCAACCAATGTATTGTGAACCAATTGTCCGGAGGAAATTTTATAAAGCTTCCCTACAATGATGCTTGTGATGTTTTAGATGAAATGGCCGATATTTCTTCGGCATGGCAAAGCCGAGCAAATGTTCCTCAAGGTGACCCTAATGTCATACATTTGTATAAGGAGTTGCATGATCACGGCCAAGCCATTGCCGAACTCACAACAATAATAAATCAATTGGTGAAGGCGCAATTGCAACAAGTCCAAAACCTGCGCCAAGTCAATTCCATGGAAGGAGTGAATATGATGAAAAGGAGGCAAAGAGGTCAACAACCTCAAGGAAATTTTGATAACTATGATGATGGTGGTGGTTATTCAAATGAATGCTATGATGATCAAAGTGAGGAAGTCCAATACGTAAAAAACTATGAAGGGAATAGAGGAAATCAAGGGAACCAACAATGGCGACCCCAAGGAAATTGGGGCAATCAACAAGGTGATAATTGGAACAATCACAACAACCAAGGTGGAAATTAGGGGAACAACAATTTGGGAAATCAAGGAAATTGGAACGGAAACAACAACAACAATTGGAACAACAACAATGGTCAAGGCGGGTGGAATAACAATGGTGGTCAAGGTAATCGGGGGCAAGGCTTTCAAAGGCCTCCGATGTTTCAACAATCGAACAACCCGCTGCCATTTCAATCTCAAGGGTCTAGTTCTTCGGGTAATAATATGGGTCTAATTGAAGTTATGTTTGAGCGAATGATGAAGAAGAACCAAGACTTCGATGCTCAATTGGCTTCCCACAACACTTCTATTCGTAACTTGGAGGTGCAACTTGGCTAAATTTCTCAATCTTTAAATACTCACCCAAATGGTACTCTACCAAGTGATACAGTAGTGAACCTTAAGGGTGGGCACAACAATCATGTGATGGCAGTGACAATGCAAAGTGGAAGAGGCGGTGATGTGCATGCCTCCGGAGGAAATCAAGTCATGGTTGATGAAGATGAGTTGCGAGATGATGATATGCCTTTGGTGATTGAGGATGTAGTTGATCCCAATGTGAACATTGATGTGCGGATTGATATTAATGAGGTTGATGAGG
This sequence comes from Nicotiana glauca, assembly GCA_026770625.1. NCBI lineage: Eukaryota > Viridiplantae > Streptophyta > Magnoliopsida > Solanales > Solanaceae > Nicotiana > Nicotiana glauca. The sequence continues at coordinate 39,155 of MU734885.1, forward strand.
AGACACAAGAGGCCGTGAACCCGAATAGGGAACACGTGATTGATATGCCCGAGCCGGTGGTGCGCAAAGCCAGGGCACCCTTGCCTAGGCCTCCTCCGCCCTATCCTCAACTTTTGGCCAAGCAAAAGGGTGACAATCATTTCAAGAAATTCATTGAGATTATGAAGAGTCTAACTATTAACGTGCCTTTAGTGGAGGCACTCGAGAAAATGTCGGGGTACACTAAGTTCATGAAGGATTTGGTTACGAAAAAGAGGTCAATGGAGTGTGAGAGAATCAAGATGACTCATCAAGTGAGCGCAATTGTACATTCTATGGCTCCAAAACCTGAGGACCCCGGTGCATTTACTATCCCATGTACCATTAGAAGTGCCGACTTTGCAAAAGCCCTTTGTGACTTGGGGGCGAGTATAAAATTAATGCCATATTCGGTCTTCAGCACCTTGGGAATTGGACAACCTCGCCCAACTTTAATGAGGCTCCAAATGGCGGATCAGTCAATGAAGCAGCCTTTGGGTATAATTGATGATGTCCTTGTTCGTGTTGATAAATTCATCTTGCCGGCCGACTTTGTTATATTGGATTGTGAGGTGGAATTTGAAGTCCCATTTATTCTTGGAAGACCTTTCCTAACTACGGGGAAGACTTTGGTCGATGTTGAGGCGGGAGAGTTGACATTCCGTGTTGGTGATGAGAAGGTAGTGTTCGATGTGTACAAGTCTATGAGCCAACCAAATAGCACAGAAGTGTGCTCATTTGTGGACATTGTCACGGCGGTGATAGTGGATGACTCAAGCGCAATAATTAATGTTGAAGATCCACCTGAGGCCGTTCTTCTAAATATAGATGTCGATGAGGATACTGGGAGAGTGGAGTGCGTGAATGCATTACATTTCATGGGTTCATATTCATATGAGCCTAGAAAATTATCATTGGATCTTGAAAATCCCAAAACTCCTCCAACTAAGGAATCTATCGAGGAGCCACAAGTGTTGGAATTGAAGCCACTTCTTCCTCACCTCAGGTATGAATTCTTGGGCTCTAATTGTACTTTGCCTATTATTCTTTCGCCTTGCTTAACTAACGTGCAAGTTGACGCCACTTTGGCGGTACTTCAAAAGTGCAATAAGGCGATTGGATGGACACTGGCCGATATTCGGGGTATAAGCCCCGCCTTTTGCATGCATAAGATCATGTTGGAGGAAGATGCTAGGCCTTCACTTGAACATCAAAGAATACTAAATGAGGTATGCAAGAAGTGGTTAAGAAAGAAGTTATCAAGTGGCTTGACGCTGGCGTGGTGTATCCTATCTCTGATAGTTCTTGGACTTCTCCGGTGCAATACGTACCGAAGAAGGGCAGGATGACTGTGGTGACCAATGCCAACAATGAACTTATTCCTACTCGGACGATGATGGGATGGAGAGTTTGTATGGATTATCAAAAGCTTAACAATGTGACTATAAAGGATCATTTCCCATTACTGTTCCTTGACCAAATGCTTGATCGTCTTACGGGCCGATCGTTCTATTGTTTTTTGGATGGTTACTCGGGGTACAATCAAATTCTCATAGCCCCGGAGGTCCAAGAGAAGATGAACTTTACATGTCCTTATGGCACATTCGCGTTCTCGAGGACGCCGTTTGGATTGTGTAATGCTCCGGCGACCTTCCAATAATGTATTATGGCTATTTTCACTGACATGGTGGAAGATATATTGGAGGTCTTTATGGATGATTTTAGCGTGGTTGGGGATTCGTTCGATGAGTGTTTGGTAAATCTAGATCGAGTGTTGGCCTGATATGAAGACACGAACCTAGTTCTCAATTGGGAAAAATGCCATTTTATGGTAGAAGAGGGTATTTTGTTGGGTCATAAGATTTCAAGGCGGGGAATTGAAGTTGACAAGGCTAAGATCGAAGTTATTTCAAGGCTACCTCCCCCCACTTCTATCAAAGGGGTGAGGAGTTTTCTTGGGCATGCGGGTTTCTACCGAAGGTTCATCAAAGATTTTTCTAAGATAGTTAACCCGTTGTGCAAGTTGCTAGAGAAAGAGGCCAAGTTTCTTTTTGATGAGAAATGCATGGAGGCTTTCAAGCTTCTAAAACACAAGATGACAACAACCCCTACCATTACCACACCAAATTGGAGCTTACCTTTTGATCTCATGTGTGATGCTAGTAATGTTGTGGTGGGGTCGGTCTTGGGTCAAAGAATCAACAAGATGTTCCATCCGGTGTACTGCTCAAGCAAGACCATGAATGAAGCTTAAAGGAATTACACAGTCACCAAGAAGGAATTGCTAGCTATTAATTTTGCCATGGAAAAGTTCCGACCATACCTTATGGGGGCCAAAGTTATTATCCATACTAATCATGCCGCCCTTAGGTATTTGATGACCAAGAAAGACTCCAAGGTGAGATTGATGAGATGGGTGTTACTTCTTCAAGAATTTGATCTAGAAATTATGGATAAAAGGAGTGAAAATCAAGTGGCGGACCACTTGTCCCGTTTGGAGGAGGAGGGAAGGCGTTGTGACGTCCTTGAGATCAATGATGCATTTCCGGATGAACAACTCCTCGCGGTGTCAATGCATGATATGCCGTGGTTTGTCAACGTAGAAAACTATCTTATGACCGTTATAATCCCGTATGAGCTCTCTTCTAACCAAAAGAAGAAGCTCAAGTGGGATAGTTTGGATTTTTATTGGGATTAGACATATTTGTTCAAGATTTGCACTGATGGTGTGATTCGTCAATGTGTCCCAGAAGAAGAACAGTTGAGTATTTTAGAGGTTTGTCATTCCTCTCCCTATGGTGGCCATCATGGCGCGGTGAGGAAGGCCTCTAAGGTGCTTAGTTGCGGGTTCTATTGGCCTACCTTATTTAAAGATGCTGATGAATTTGTCAAGAGATGTGATGAATTCCAAAGGGTCGGTGGGATTTCTAAAAAGGACGAGATGCCTCTCAACACAATTCTAGAGGTGGACATTTTTTATGTTTGGGATATCGACTTTATGGGTCCTTTCGTGAGCTCTTGTGGGAACACTTATATTTTGGTGGTGGTGGATTATGTTTTGAAGTGGGTTGAAGCCGTGTCTTTGCCCAACAATGAAGCCCGAAGTGTGGCGGCATTTCTAAAAAAAGTGTATCTTCACGAGGTTTGGCACCCCCGTGCTATCATTAGTGATGGGGGATCTCCCTTTTGCAACAAGGCTTTTGATTCATTGCTTGACAAGTATGGAGTAAATCACAAAGTGACCAACCCCTATCATCCTCAAGCTAGTGGGCAAGTAGAAGTTTCCAACCGAGAAATTAAGAGTATCTTGTCCAAAACTGTCAATGCCAATAGGACCGATTGGTCGAAGAAATTAGATGATGCTCTTTGGGCCTATTAGACGGCTTACAAGACCCCAATTGGTATGTCTCCATACCGGTTGGTGTTTGGGAAAGCTTGTCTTCTTATGGTGGAATTGGAGCACAAGGCTCTGTGGGCCTTGAGGAAGCTGAACTTAGAATGGGATGTTGCGGCAAATCTCCGGGTTGAGCAACTCAATGAGCTCGACGAGTTTAGATTTCATGCCTACTCTAGCTCGTCCTTATATAAGGACAAGATGAAGTATCTTCACGACAAATATGCCCGGGGAAAGAATTCAAGGTTGGTGATATGGTTCTTCTTTTCAACTCCCTGTTGAGGTTATTCCTGGGAAAGCTCAAGTCTAAGTGGAGTGGTCCATTTGAAGTTGTTGGTGTAACCCCATTTGGTTCTATTGATCTCAAGAACAAAAATGGTAAAGTTTTTCGAGTCAATGGGCATCGTGTCAAGCATTATTTAGGAAAGTTTGATGATAGCCATGTGGTGGCGCTCATTCATTTGAAGTGATATTGATAGTAACATGCGTCGTGCCGCGACGTTAAATCAGGCGCTTCTTGGGAGGCAACCCATGTCTTTTTCTTTCTCTTCGATTTTTCTTTGTAAATTAGGATTTTTGAGCTAATGGTTTGTGACATGTTGCAAGGATTGTGTCAAAGCAGGTGAGATGTCTCTAAATATTGTCAATGCGACCGCAGTAAGTTTTGCGCGGTCCGCACTGGTATGAGCTGAAGGTGAAGGTTCTCTGAAATTCTTCCACGTGGCCGCGGTCATGTTTCTACGGTCCGCGGTGGTCTAACACGGCCACGTCCCTTTTGTGTGGCCCGCGTGGGCTTCTTCCTGCAGAAGGTTCAAAGTAAGACCCAGCACGATCCGCGGTCAGTTTTATGCGGCCGCGCTTGTGAGTAAATAAGGGGTCCTTCTATTTTCTATAAATAGGGACTTAGGGAATCATTTTACACTTTTCGCCAATTGAAAACATGAACCCTAAAATTGCTACTGTTCATATGCTTCTGAGCAAATCTTCTTGTGTGCGTGCATAACTGCGTTGATTCTTCACATTCCTGGTAACAATTTCTTACATGCATCATTAATTAGTTTGCATTTTTAATTTTTTTTCGCTTTCCAGTAGATATAACTTCTTCTTTCTTTACTTTCTCTTAGATTTAATGTTTAGGTTAGTTTGTTTGTGCTTTTAGATGCTGGGCATGATTTTTATGATGAGTAATTGAGTAGGTACAATTAGGGTGCAAATACTTAAACAAAAATGGGCAATTGTGTTAAACCCTAGCTCAATCCCTAACTGTTGACTCAGCACGACCGCAGTTATTTTTTCGCGGTCCGCATAGCCCTGACGCGACCGCACTACTAATGGTGCAGTTCGCGATGGGTCTTGATCTGAAATGTTATCTGTTTCCAACGCATTTGCGTACCTATTTGTGCGGTCCGCACTGGCCCAATGCGGCCGCACCCATTTTCATGCGGCCCCCGTTGGGAGGTTCAGAGAGGGTGGAAATTTTAATGTTGTCCCATTCGGCCCACGGTCGGCTTCACGCGGTTTGCGATGCCTCTCACGTGGCTGCACCCCTGATAGTGCGGTCCGCGTTGGCCTGTGCTACGATGTATTCTGCAATTGTTCATCTGCTGTGCTGCAATTATGTTCATCAACGGATACACCGCATTGCTTATACTAACAAAGTTAAACATGTTTGTTTGTAGAAAATTGTAAAACAAAGAGGACGAGGAGCAAAACAACCCGGACGAGGTGACTTCTCCCGGGGAGGAAAAGCTAAACAAACCAAACTCACTCCCCGACCAAAACTGAAAATAAGGAAACAGGTCGTAAGTGATGATGATCAGTTGGGGAGTGAGTACCTCCCTTCTCAGGACCTCTCAGCGGACTCAGGGCGAGCTCCCTCAGTCCCAGCCCCATCTACAGCCCAAATTCCACACAATGTACAGTCTGAGTCGTCTGATGGCTCAGCAGCGGGTAGCGGCGAATACTCCACCTCCCCCACAGCTTCAGTATCTGGGGAGAGTGCAATAGGTGGTGCTAACACTGATGATGCGTTTCTGGGCGGTGGGGTGCCCGGTATTGGTGGTGTTGAACAAACAAGAAAAGTGGAAGTTTGGGAGGACCGCTTTGTTAGTCAAGTGGCCTTCCACAAATTCAGAGAAATGTGGCCAAAAAGGAAACTGATTCCAGAGATGAGCATAATCACATGAGACCTATTTCCCATACTCCCCAATGTACATGAGCAATTTCATACCAGAGTAGGGTGGGAGCATTTTAGAGATGAGTTAATCGATGCCAACAAACACACGGTCAAGGAGTTTTATTGCAACGTAGCATACACCAAAAAGGACTCCACTACGACCAAAGTGCGAAACAAAAATGTAGTGTTTTCTGGAAAGGCATTCACTGAATATTTGGGTTTTCATGATGAAGACGAGACCAAATAAAATGAGAAGTTAGAGATCAAGGAGGAGGTTCTCCCATGGTTGGATGAGTATTTGGCTCATTTGGGTGCTATTCCGGATTGGATACAGGAGGGGTGATGATTTTGAGGAAGAATTTGAACTTCGAGGCTAGAGGGTGGCTTACTTTTGTGTGCAACAGGCTTTACCCCACTTCCCATGACCAGATTATCCCACTCCCCCAGGCTGTGCTGATTGCCTCTATCATGGCGGGCTTTCCTATCAATGTGGGGAGTGTGATGTACAGGGCGATCACTTCTATGGGGATTGACAGCAATTGGAACTACCCGTACCCCAACACCCTCACCATGTATTTTCGAGACTTGGAGGTAAAGAAGAAGTCCTACGATGTGAAAGTTCGCCCAGTGTCCCCATTCTCATGGTTCAGCGTTCAGGTGCTAGACAACCCAAAGGACAAAAAGCACAAGGCCTCTACCTCTGCCCCGACTGGCCAGTCTGAGGAGCCAGTTGTGGTAGTGTCTACTGTAGAGCTTTCTACTGAGCTCCCCTCCATTCTAGTTGCCACAGTCACTGATGATATGCCCTTGTCTTCTGCGGGTCCTAGTTCTTCAGCTGGCCCGGCAGTTCCCTCTTCCCGGACCAACCCTTTCACAGCCCAGCAGTTAATAAAGACTTTGGCCAGTTTAAATAACTGGATGTCAGCTGCGACATCCACGTTGTCCAAATTGTCCACTTCAGTTAAGGCCCATTCTGCACCAGCCATTGTCCAGATTCCTCAGTCTATTGAGGAAACATTGAAGAAGCTCCTAGCCAATCAGGAGAAGATTATAGAGACTCAGAGAGCCTTGACAAAGGCGGTAGATTCACATGGCATAGCTCTGAAGGATCTCACCAGAGAACACAAAAAGATGAGAAAGTCAAGGGCGTCCAAGGAGCCAGTGAAGGTGCTTCGAGCGGATGTGAACAAGCTATTGGCAGATCAGCTGCCTTTAGACCTGTTATTTAAGGAGTCAGTCCCTCCAGTAGCAGAACCAGTGCTAGAGCCACAGCAGGAGCAGGCACCTAGGCACCCGAGGAAGAAGAAGAAGTTGCCCAACACTGAGGGTGTAGTGATTGAGCTTGCAGAGATTCAGGAGATTCCCTCCGGTGATGAACCCAGCACTCAGGCAGTCCATGATTAGGCCCCAGTCCCAGCAGCCGAGCAGCCGAGCAGTAGGAGGCCGGGAACCAGTCTGAGGTTCTTGCCCACATAGAGGACCAGGGGACCATTGAGGATCCTATACATACGGACTAGGCCTAGGGAGCTCCTCTATATCCTTTATTTTGATATTTTGTGCTTATTTGGTAGTTGGCATTGGGGACAACGCCACCTCTTATTTGTGGGGGTGCGCCCTACTGTTTATTTGGATGATTGTACATATTGATACTCCTTTTATGTTATTTTGATTTGATTTTCTAGTTGGTCTGTACATAAATCTACATTTTAGCTACTTTTCTCATACTTTTTATTATCTCTTGGTATGTATATAAAGTTACTTTATGTATATATTCATCCCATATGTATAATCTACTCCCATATTGTACATATTCATTAGGTTTTCTATTTTCGCAATTTTTTTGTTTTTAGCTTCGTAGATAGGCTAGTAGCCTTGTGTTTTGTTTTTGGTGTTTTCAATAAGCCCTTGGTTTTCTTAATGCCACGGTTCTTTCCAAGCGTGGAATATTGTGCGAACTGGGTAGCTCTTCCCAATGATAGATAGCGTGACAAAGATCTTAAGGGTTTGAGTCCGTTTTTAATTTTTCTTTTGATTTTGATATTTCGTAGTTAAAGGTACCTCAGGCAAAGCTTCACTTGGGCCTAACACATTTTCCCATGATCCCATGATCAAAGACATAATGTTGTGTTTAGGATGGTGAAAGTCATGCCCTTGAGACTCTTGTGTTGACCAAACAATCATCATGTGGTCGTTTTGGACCATTGTGCGCTTGAATCGTAACTAAGATCGTTGTGGGCCCTCGACTCGATGACTTTAGCAATCCTTGAGTGTGTGTGGTGAGAATTTGAATTGTGAGTCCAAGTCCCGAGCCGATGGTCTAGAACTTGTCCTAAATGTTTGTTGAGGTGAAATCCTAGGTAAAATTTGACTTAAGAAGTGGTTATAGGCTCTCCTTGATCCAAATGCTAAGTTGAACAATTTCATGACCTACCAATGAAATGATCCCTAGTTAACCCTTTTGAGCCTTGAACCTTTTTCTTTCGAGAACTAAAGCTACAAGCCTATACCCGTTCTTAATGGTACCCTCTCTTGGCACCCAAATCTTCCCTTGAGTAATGGCAAATGTCTACGTTTGGGGGGAGAGACAAGAAAGGAAACATAGTGGTAAAAGGTACAAAAGAAAAAAGAAAAGGAAGGCAATGAAAAAGAAAGACCAATGTGAATAAGAATAAAACGGGGATTCAAGGAAAACAATAGTGAAAAAAGTTGTGGAAGAAAAAGTAGGAAAAAGAGAAATGTTTGAATTGCATAAGAAAGAGCGACAATGTGTCCCTCTAACCACTTGAAAAGAAGTGAAATACTCAAATGAGTCAAGAAAGTGTGCCAAAATGAATCAAAAGAAGTGCTTAAGGGATGATTGAACCCACTTGAACAAAAACATGTCCTACCCTTACGTAAAAGCCTTCAAAATGACTCCACAAAAGCCCTATATGATCTTGAGTTGAAGGGAACCTACATTAGTGTATACTTACATAAGGGGTAAGCATATGGTACTTAGAGCCGGACTTGTGACTTTCTTCTTGAGAGAGATGAGTGAAAGTCCATCAACCTCGGTTTGTATGTCAATACTCAAAAAGGTGAGGTTCGCTCGGGGAAAGTTGATGATGTGTGAGTTTGGGTTCCACAATGACCAAAGTAATTGAGAGAAGTTCCTTGATGAAATGTGTCAACTCCTGATGCTCTTGTGTCACATTTCACAGTTTCAAAGTTTAAATGTGTTAATGATGCATTCGTATTGAGGGCAATTGTTAGTCCCAATTGATGCTTGATTAGGTTACTTAAGGATAGCTGGAATTACTTGGATGTTTCCTTTAAGGGGTGGGTCTTATTTTGTTTGCTTGAGGACAAGCAAAGGCTTAAGTTTGGGGGAGTTGATAAGTAGGATTTTAACGTGTTTTATGCCTCTACTTGCCTATGCTTTGAGTATAATTTGCTACAAAATAGTCCCAAAATGCTTACAGGTTGTGCTTAATTGCAGGTTTGAGCGACAAAGTGACGAAATGTCAAAGATCGGCTCAAAACGGAGTGAAACCTACTCAAGTATCAAAGGCCAAGTGAAGTGATGGCAAAAGGAACATAGTGCGGACCACACAAATGTGCATGCGGCTGCACTGGGAAGTTCAGAGAAGTGCAGAATCAGGACTTTCACCATGCAGCCGAAGTTGGAAATGTGCGGCCCGCGTTCAGCTCACGCAGTCACGCCATTATGGTATGTGGCCCGCGTCACAATATTCAGAGTTGGAGATTTGGGCAAAGGCAAGCCACGCGACTGCGGTCATCTTCACGCGGTCCTCGCCAGACCTTCAAGCAACCGCACTACACTTTTGCACAGTCCGCGCCATATACTTCAGAAAGCATGAAAATGGAAGTCAAAATTATGCGGCCCGCACTGACCCTGCAGGGGCAATTTTATCCAGTTTTCCAGCCCACTATAAATAGAACATTTTACCATTTTTAGGTTAAGTTGTATTTTATAGAACAGAGTTGCACTCGTGAGGACAAAAGTTTTAGCCTATTTTGGCATTTTAGCATTAATTTCTCCATAGATTCTTGTAGTTTCTCTTTAGTTATTAATTGATATGTTTATATCTTCCTCTATTATTTCTTCAATTATGTCTAGCTAAACCCATTAGCTAGGGTTGTGGCTCAACCCTAATGTGGGTAATTGATGGGTGTTGCGTTCTAATAATAGATTGATATTTGGTGTTTGTTATTTGGGTTAATTTTATGCTTTAATTAATGATCGATGGATGCAAACATTGATTCTAGCTGAGTAGGTTTTGACTCTTCTTGAGAAAGAGAGTATATGACCCCAAAATTGACCCAACAAGGAATTGGGATGGATCCATGAGAAATGGCAGTCCCAATTAATGAGTTAAATCTCGAGAGATTAAATACCCTACTTGAACCCTAGTTGCTTGGTCTAATTGGCCTACCCAATTGGTCTCGAGAGAGTCAATTGGGCAAAATCACTCTCTCTACCGAGAGGTGTGAGAGTGGGTAAAATTGTGCAATGGTTATAGCATAGATCCCAAATATGTCAATCTATTCTTAGTAGTTTCTACCCGTTAGTTGACCACCCAGGTGATGCCACGACCCTAGTGCTTTTCTCCTTATTAATTATAAGCTAGCAATATCTCCTTAGCATAATTTAGCTTTAATCCTTAGTTTACAATAGTAGTTATAAATATAAAAACCCCAAAAATGTGTGAAGTGAAATTAGAAGTACAAACGCAATTCTAGGATAAACAGAAAATACAACTCCACTCTAAGCTCCTTGTCAAAATTCGATCTCGAATCACTATTCGGGTAAAAGCTGTAGTGACCCGCTCTCCCTACATTTGTGTAGCATTGAGTTGGTAGTGATCAGTAGAGGCCCCTTCTGAGCCTACCTCTACTTCTATAGACATCCCTCCCGGGCCTTCCACATCCATAGCCATTCCTGCCGGTCCATCCACATCAGCAGGTTCGGAGATCCCATATTCCCGGGCCCATCCTATTACTACTCACCTGCTGAGCTTGGCATTTCTTAGCATAAACAACTGGATGCAGACTGCCTCATCCAAGTTGTCCACACTCACTACAGTGGTTGAGGCTCAATTGCCTCCTCCAGCCCCACAGGTTCCATAATTGATAGAGGATGCGCTCAAGGAGATACTTGACAACCAGAAGAAGATCCTCGACACTCAGTCATTACTCTCAAAGGCAGTTCATTGACATAGCAAGGCTCTTAAGGAGCTTGCTCGGGAGCACAAGAAACTAAGGAAGACACGAGCCTCCAATGAGTCCATAAAGGAGCTGAGAGCAAATGTGGACAGATTGAAGGCAGATCACTTGCCTTTAGATTTATTGCTCCAAGTCCCACCTCCAGCTGATCATCCACGGCCAGAGCAGTCACAGAGGCCTCCCAAGAGGAAGAGGATGATCCCGAGAGCTGATGATGCAATGATCCAGCTGGCAGACCCACAAGAGAACTCCTCCAGTAAGCCACATGGTGTACCGGATCTAGAGCCTGTCCAGGTCTAGGCCCAAGTCCTAATAGCAGAGCAGCAGGCAACAGGGACTAGTCAGAGGTCCCCGAGCACACAGAGGACCCAGGGACCACACATGATCCTATGCAGACAGATAGGCCATAGGGAGTTTCCGTATCCTTTTTCGTCTTATCTTTTTGGTGTTATATTTGGACTAGTTGGCATTGGGGACAATGCCACCTTTCAATTCAGGGGGTAGGCCCTACTATTCATTTGGATGATTGTATATATATTTGATACATTTTTATTCTTTCTTTATCTCTTTATCTTTGGTCTGTATATAATTTTGATATTTCGTTACATTTATCGTACTTTTATTTTACTTTGGGTCTGTATATAAAGTTATGTTACATTATACATATTCATCCCCATCTATTGTATATTCGACAAATCCCCTCTTGCATATATTCATTATATTTTCCACAAAATTTTTCATTTTTAGCTTCTTATTTGTGATTCGTAGCTTTTTATTTTCGAAGTTTGCAATAAGTCTTTGGTTTTCTTAATGCCATAATTCTAAACCATGTGGTTCTTTCCAATGATGGATGGCATGACAATCTTCTTAAGGATTTAAGTCCAGTTTTTTAATAGTTAGTAGTTAAGGGTGCCTCAAGCAAAGCTTCACTTGGGCCTAGCACATTTGCCTTTGATCTCATGGTCAAAAACAAATTGTTGTGTTTAGGATGGTGAAAGTCGTAACCTTGAGACTCTTGTGTTGACCAATAATCATCAAGTATTTTTTCGGGACCATTGTGTGCTCAAATCATATCTAAGGTCGTTGTGGGCACCCGACTCTAGGTCTTTAGCGATCCCTTAGCTTGTGTGGTGAGTAATTGAATTGCAAGTCCAAGTCCCGAGCCATTGGTCTAGAACTTGCCCTGAATATTTTTTGAGGCGAAATCCTAAGTGAATTTTGACTTGAGACATGACTATAGCCTCTCCTTGATCCAAATGATAGCTTGAACAATTTCATAGCCTACCAATGATAAGATCCCTAGTTAACTCTTTTGAGCCTTAGACCTTTTTCTTTAAAAAAAAACCATGATACAAGCCTATACCCGTTCTAAAAGATACCCTCTCTTGGCACCCAATCTTTCCTTTAGCACATGACAAAAGTATAATTTCAGGGGGAGAGACAAGGATTGCAACATAGTGGTAAAAGGGCACAAAAATGAAGAAAAGGAAAGGCAATGAAAAAGAAATAAAAGCAAAAAGACAAAAAAATGTTCAATTTGAAAAAGAATAAAAAGTGATTCAAGAAAAGCAAAGAACGAAAGTTGTGAAAAGTTGAAAAAGGAGAAAAGGTTTGAAATGCATAAGAAATAGTGACAATGTGTCTCTCTAACCCCTTAGAAAGAAGTGAAATGACTCAAAGAGTCAAGTAAATGTGTGCCAAATAAATCAAAATAAGTGCTTAAGGGAAGATGGAACCTACTTAGACCAAAATATTATTTCCTACCCTGAACCAAAAGCCTTCGCAATGTCTCCACAAAAGATCTATAGGATCTTGAGTTAAATGAAGCTTACATTAGTGGATACTCACATAAGGGGCAAGCATATGGTACCTAGAGCTGGACTTGTGACTTTTTCTTGAGAGAGATGAGTGAATTTCCATTAACCTCATTTTGCATGCCACTATTGCTTAGGGAGAGTTGAGGATGTTTGAGTTTGGGTTCCACAATGACCAAAATAATTGAAAGTGTTCTTTGATATGTTGAGTCAACTCTTGATGCTCTTGTGTCACACTTGATCCATGGTTTTTCAAGGAGTAAAAGTTGTTAATGATTCATTTGTATTGAAGGCAATTGTTAGTACCAATTGATGCTAGTTGAGGTTGCTTTAGGACAGCTGAAAATTTGTTGGATTTTCCCTTAAGGGGTGGGTCTTATTTTGTTTGCTTGTGGACAAGCAAAATCTTAAGTTGGGGGAGTTGCTAACTAGGGATTTTGATGCATTTTATACTCCTTCTCGCTTATGCTTTGATTAGAAATTCATAGAAAATAGTCCCAAAAGGCTCACAAGTTGTACTTGATTGCAGGTTTGATCAACAAAGTGAAAAGATGTCAAAGATCGGCTCAAAAGGAGTGAAATTTGCACAAGTGACAAAGTCAAGGCAAGCTCGAGCAAAAAAGGCCCAGTGCGGCCGCACTACACTTTTTGCGGTCCGCACTGGGAGATTTAGAGAGCTGGTATTTCAGGCATTAAGGCAGTATGGCCGCACTAGGTTTTGTGCAGTCCGCACTGAAGGCAATGCGGCCGCACAACCATTCTGTGTGGTCCGCAAAGCCAAGGTTCAGAGAAGATGCAGAATGGAGTTTTGAAGCATGTGCGGTCTGCGTCCATTCTGTGCAGACCACACTAGAAGTCACTGCGGCCACAGTCCATTCTATGCGGTCCGCGGAGCCTGAGTTCAGAGAGCTGGATTTTGAAGCAAAGAGCCCTAGTGCGGCCGCACACCATTTTGTGCGGTCCGCACTTATCCCGCAAGGGTATTTTTGTCTAGATCAGCTTAGTATAAATAGATTATTTTTCCATTTTTAGGGTATCAATTAGTTTTTAGAAGCAGCTGCACTCGTGGGAATGACTCTTGTAGCCATTTTGGGCAATTTTACTTACTTCATCATCGAATCTTTGTATTTAACTTAGCAATTAATTAGAATGTATTTATCTTCATCTATTTCTTGTTTTTCTTCTTTGAATATGAGTAGATAGACCCAATAGCTAGGGCTGTGGCTCAACCCTAATGTGAATAATTGATGGGTCTTGCATTTTAGGGCTAAATTAACTATGGGTGTTTGGTATTTGGGTCAATTTCATGATTAATTGCTGAATTAGTAGTTGCAAACACTAGTTTGTTTTTAGTTGATTAGGGCTCTACTTGAGAAAGAGAGCCTAAGTCTCCGACATTGATCCACAAGGAATTGGAGCGTACTCAAGAGATTGATGGCCCCAATTAAAGGGTTAAACCTCGAGAGAGTAATACCCGACTTGAACCCTAGTTGCTTGTGCAAATTTGCATACCCAATTGGTCTTGAGAAAGTCAATTGGGCAAAATCACATGAACCACCGAGAGGTGTAGAGTGAGTAAAGTAGTGCAACAGTTATATCATACTCCCCAATTATGTCAATCGTGCCTTAGTTTCAAGTACCCGTCAATTGACAACCTAGGCGGATGCCACTACCCTAGTGCCCTTTTTACTATTTGAACAACCCGTAGCATTTAACTCTTAGTTTAATTTACAAGTTGTAGTTTGTTAAAAGTAGAATAATAAAGAAAACTCCAAAAATGATAAGAAGTACAATTTGGACAACTTATGCAATCCTAAACTAAATAGACGCTCAATTCCAATTCTAGCTCTGTGTGGATATCGATCCCGACCCAAAATCGGATAAAAGCTATTGTGACCCTCTCTTGCTACTTATTAGTAGTGCGGAGTAGGTTGCAATCAACAGGCGGCAAGTCCATGTCGTCTACTGTAATTTAAACAATATTAATTGTGTGTTTGTTTTATAATAATTAATATTTAATTAATTAACCGGACACATTATATATATATGGGTTTCAGGCTCGATATTTGAGGCCCAGTAGCACCAAGCTATCCTTAATTATTATGTGTGTCAATTTCAAAATTTTTAGAATTTTGTAGTTAAATTAAATAATTAATTTTTAATTGGATAGAGTAACTATCTATGGGTACCAGGCTCGATATTTGAGGATTAGTAGCACCAAGCTATCCTTAATTATTATGTGTGTCAATTTCAAAATTTTTAGAATTTTGTTAGTTTAATAAATTAAATAATTAATTATTTAATTGGATAGAGTAATTATCTATAGGTTCCAAAATTGATATTTGAGGCCCAGTAGCACCAAGCTATCCTAAATTCTTTTGTGTGTCAATTTTAATTTTTTTAGAATTTTGTTAGTTTTATAAATTAAATAATTCATTTTTAATTGGACATGGTATACAACTATGAGTTCCACGCTCGATATTTAATTTGGCAACATATATTAATTTGTTAGTTCTGTAAGTTTATTTTATAAATTAAATAAATAATTTTGTAAAGTGTAATTGGATAGAGTTTGTAGTTAGTATATACTTAAACTACAAAAACTCTACGCTAAAAGGCTTTATATTTTACTACGCTAAAAATGCTCTATATTTTACTACACTATAAGGCTTTATATTTTACTACGCTAAAAAGCTTTATATTTTATTACGCTAAAAGACCATTATTCTTTAAGCAAATAAGTAATCTAAACTAAATAAAAACAATAAACATATGAAGATAACATTCACGAAATTACATATAAAACAGTGAAACATATTTGTGAACAATTTCATTAACAATAAAAATTATTTCTCAACTTTTAACTATTTTTTAAAATATTAATAATTTAATCCGGGTAAAAGTAACATACAAATTTAATCGCAAATATAACATAAATCAACGTGGAAACACATTCAAGAAAACAAATATGCATATGCTCTACGAGTTTCGGCATAAACTAAATCGAAATACCTCGATTTATGTTTTTTGAATTATCAAAAATTTAAAATTTTGACCCCGAAAGAAGGAACTTGGGTTGTATGCGGGACCTACGCTCTTCACTTTTTGTGTGACGGGTGGGGCCCAAGATTTTTTTTTAATCGAAGAGGGGGGGACTAACAGAAATGGTGGTTTTTGTTTTTAAAAAAGGCAATTGGTTCTGTCGTGGGGAAGAAGGAGGGGTTATATTTATTTTTTTATAGAAAAACACAGTATTATATTACATTTTCCTTAAACGTAGTACTATGCTGCGTTTTCCTATAAAAAATAAATAATTAAATAAAACGTAGTATAATACTGCGTTTTACTTTAACGGCTAACTTTCAGTTAAAGTAAAATGCAGTATTATACTGCATTTCAGTTTAAAATATAACTTCTTTTTAAACTGCATAAACATATTTTATGTCCAAAAAGACATCATTTCAGTTTCTGACTCTTACGCAATTCAAGTCCATCACACGTGGATTACCGGAGAAAAGCAAAAATAGTCCATTGATTTGCTTTTAATGTAAAAAGATGGCATTACCATCAAAGACAATGATATACTAGTCGGAAACCTTACTAACTTTTTTCCCTTTAATTTTTGGCCAAAACAACAGCTAATTACTGGATAATTTACTAACTGTTATGAATGCTTTGTACATTGAATGCCCATATTGTGAATAGCATAAAGATTAAATCTCGTACTTTATGTCCATCATTTTTACTTTTTATGCTCATAAAAGGCTATGTAATTGCAATGGAAATTTACACACAATTGAAGAAGAAAATCTCTTCCTTCTCTCTATCTATATTTCTTGTTCATGTTTTACTAAATTGCTTTTATTTCATAACACGTTATCAACACGAATGGCTCATTTCATAATATTCTATTAAGATTATGTGGTAGGTTCTCTTTAACTTCCATGGCGTTGGCCAATACCAATTTTGGCGGCAAGGTAACTTTATTCTAATTTTTCTTCATAATGATAAGAGTTTATACATTCATACCACTACACAAATATCTATTTTTATGTTCTTTAATCCTTAGAAATTACATCTAATATGAATTTTCTTTTCGTAGAGTTTTAATCCTAAGTATCAGTAAGGAACATAATTGTTGCTTAAACAAAACCCAAAATAAAAATTTAAGAAGGTGAAATGTACAAGATCTCTATTGTCTAGGGAGTGAGTTTCACTATGCATTCTAATATTAAATTATTTTGTGATTAAATGCTAATATAGTTTATATTACACGATAAAATAATTATAGTTTTGCAGAGAAATGACTTTGTTAAATCAAGTACAAACACATGTAAGATTTCTTTGTTTTCATTTATAAAAGTGGCATTTTTATGAGTTTGTGCATGTTATGCAGAAATATATGACATCTTAGAGATCATAATGTTTATTAATAGTACATAAATCTAATGATTAAAAAAAAGGATGACTTAAGCACCAAACTATAGCAGTATCTTTGGTCTTTCCCTTCCTATATATTTTAATTCTTCATGGATGAGATTTGGTTTTATTTGTTTGATGTGGATTTAGAATTACATTTACAAGGATGGTCATTGTATTTAAATAATTACCAAATTGGAGGGGTACTGTGACTATTAAAATTATTGCTATAATTAAAGGTGTATTACAACTCTATGTTTATATGATTTTAAAATTATAAGTATAAGTTACCCAAATTCTATTTTCAATTGAAATTGTATGGATAGAACATCACCCCGATACATACATTTGGAAATATTCTTTATGTTGTTTATTTTAAATTAGCCCCTACAGTAACAATATCCTAAAATTGATTCAAGAAATATTATGACATTGATTTATGGTCCATCTGAACTACAATAGAATTTACAACAAATGTTCCGACCATAAGAGTTATTATATTCTATATGTCTTGTTGAAACTTAATTCAATTATGCATATAATCGTGAATAGTGGTCATTGCCGACTCAACGCTACACAAATGTAGGAGGAGCCGGTCGCAACAGCTTTTACCCGAATATTGGTTCGACATCGAATTTTCACAGGGAGCTAGTAGTGGAGTTGTATTGTCTGTCTAGCATAGAGATGCATTTGTGCTTCTAATTGCACTTCAAATATTTTTGGATTTTTATATTTATAACTACTATTATGAACTAAGGATTAAAGCTAAATTATGCTAAGGGGATATTGCTAAGTTATAATTAATGGAAAAAAGGCACTAGGGTCGTGGCATCACCTAGGTGGTTAATTAATGGGTAGATGTTACTAAGGATAAATTGACATATTTGGGGTTTATGCTATAATCGTTGCACAATTGTACCCACTCTCACACCTCTCGGTAGAGAGAGTGATTTTTCCCAATTGACTCTCTCGAGACCAGTTGGGTAGGCCAATTAAACCAAGCAACTAGGGTTCAGGTAGGGTGATTGCTCTCTCGAGATTTAACCCGTTAATTGGAACTACCATTTCTCATGGGTCCATCTCAATTCCTTGTTAGGTCAATTTTGGGGTCATGAACTCTCTTTCTCAAGAAGAGTTAGACCCACAAAGCTAGAATCAATATTTGCAACCATCAATCCTTAATTAAAACATAAAATCAACCCAAATAACAAATACCCAATATCAATCTAACCCTAGATAGCAACACCCATCAATTACCCATATTAGGGTTGAGCCACAACCCTAGCTAATGGGTTTAGCTAGACATAATTAAAGAAGAAACTGAAGAAATAGAAGAATAACTAAACATATTAATTGATTACTAAGAAGAAACTACAAGAATCTATTGAGAATTTAAAGCTAAAGTGCCAAAAATGGCTAATATCTCGGCCTCCAGGTGCACAATTACGTTAATAATACAAAGCTTTACCTAAAAATGGTAAAATGTTCTATTTATAGTGGGTTGGAAAAACTGGACAAAAATACCCCTGCGGGGTCAGTGCGAGCCGCACAAACATGACCACGGTCCCACTGGCTCTTTGACTTCAACTTTTTATCTCTCTGAACTGTCTGGCGCGGGCCGCGTAAAAGGGTAGCGCGGCCGTGGAGGGATTTGGCGCGGACCGCGTGAATAAGACCGCGACCACATGGCTTGCTCTTGACCAAAATAATAGATCTCTGAATCTCGTGACACGGACCGCATAAATAAGCAGTGCAGCCGCGAAGGCCAAACGCGGTTCGCAAGAATCTGACCGCGAACGCGTGTTCTTTGTCCTGAACATGTCCCATCTCTGATCCTCCTAGTGCGGCCGCATGCCCTTTTGTGCGGTCCGCACTAGGCTCTCTTTCCTACACTTCACTTGATTTTTGATACTTGAGCAGGTTTCACTCTGTTTTGAGCCGATCTTTGACATTTCATCACTTTATCGCTCAAACCTGCAATCAAGCACAACCTGTGAGCATTTTGGGACTATTTTGTAGCAATTTATACTCAATGCATAGGCAAGTAGGGGCATAAAACACGTTAAAATCCTACTTATCAACTCCCCCAAACTTAAACCTTTGCTTATCCTCAAGCAAACAAAATAAGACCCACCCCTTAAAGGAACATCCAAGTAATTCCAGCTATCCTAAAGTAACCTCAACAAGCATCAATTGGGACTAACAATTGCTCTCAATACGAATGCATCATTAACATGTTTAAAATTTTAACACCATGGATCAAGTGTGACACAAGAGCATCAAGAGTTGACACATTTCATCAAAGAACTTCTCCCTATTACTTTGGTCATTATGGAACCCAAACTCACATGTCCTCAACTCTCCCTAAGCGAACCTCACTTTTTAGAGTATTGACACACAAACCGAGGTTGATGGACTTTCACTCATCTCTCTCAAGTGTCACAACTCCTTTTTACTACCCCCAGAAGAGGGTATAATAAAGGGAGTTTTTCCAATAAAAGGACAGTCAAAAACGAGATTTATTTATTAAGAGATTCAGAGTCGCCACTTGGGAGATTTATGGTGTCTCAATTCACCGGTTCAAATCCTGAATCGAGGAAAAGGATTGACTCTATATTACAATCCGCGAACTAGAAATCTGGGTAAGGAATTCTGTTAACTTGGGAGAAGGTGTTAGGCATTCCCGAGTTCCGTGGTTCTAACACGGTCGTTCAACTGTTATATTTGGATTAATCATATGATTTTAATACATTTTGAATCTTTGTGCCAATTTTAATTTTTTAACCGCTTTTATTCAATTTTAAATAATATTGAACGTCGTTTAAAATATGTCGTTGGCTCGCGTCACATGAAATGCACCCGCAATCCGGAAAATCTCTTATTCAACATTTTGGGATTCGGATTTGGGTCACATGAAATGTGCACCCGGGTTTAAGAAGGTAAAATTATTAAATAACGTGCCTAAAGCCACTACGTGTTTGCGCTTTGCGAGGGCCATGGAATTTGCTAAATGGCACGCCTTGGATTTTAAGGATTAAATCAAACTTAATTAAAATGAGGGTCATGCAATTATCATTTTGTTGGATATGGCGCACACCAATTTATTCTAATTAAAGCATTTCTAAGCTAATTAAAAAAAATCGTTGATTATTTCGAATCACATTCAATAAATAAGAAATGAGACAATGGATCCTACTATTTTTATACTAGTACTGAGCTTCAATGTAAATTAAAGATATGACTAAATGCAGCCTAACTCTCGATTCCAGAAAATTAAACTGGGATTGGCATGAAGCCCATTGGCTCCATAGGATCTTCGGGATGTGAAATTATGGATTTAATAACAAATTACACATGGACCGAAAAGTAGTGATCAAAATAGTAAAACAATACCTAACACAACCTTGCCCAAACCCAAAAATAAATAAACAAGCACTATCATCCATTTCAACTAACAGTAACTGAGTTCACTACTATCCTCCAAATCCTACATATGATTCATCGTCATAAATGTAAAGGAAATGCAACATTGGATTCATCCCCCCATCAACATGATTTTAACAACTATAATTGATGACACAGACTCAAACCTATTCAACTCCAAACATGGCGATCAAGAATCTTTAAGTAAATATCATTTGGGTAGTAAACATCGATTCTTCCAACACACAGGTATATCTAAGCTAATGATGAAATTGGCTTCAATGAATAAACAAATGAGCCAGGAAGTAATATATCAAGTCATCAGAATTCTAATACAAATCTAAAATTTATTTGAATACACATGGAATTACTGGAATAGAATGAGAGTCTAGTTTTACGATTACAGACAACTATATGGCATTCCTTGAAACTATGCTAAATTCAATTAAGATTGCCAAAATGTTAATTAACAAACGTTAAACCACAATAAAACTGCTTAGATCAGACTACGATCTGGACATTTGAAACAAAAATTTTCATTCAACATTCATGTCTCCATTGTATTGAGTCGAAAGTGTACCTGATTACAATAGCAAAATGAGGAAATTATGAGCATAAGAGATAATATCAGAAGTAAACTAGAAGCAAATGGAACCTAACAGCAATAATGGACAAATCCAGATTTCACAAAATACCCGATGAAATCAACTCAAAACAATGAAACAACAACTCTATTGCAGAATCCAAACCAGATTCTCAAAAAAAGGAAAAGAAAGTACCACTATTTCAAACCCTCAATGAATCAATAACTGTTTTAGCCAATTCCAAAAAAAAAAATCAATGGAACAGTAAAATTTTACAATATACTGTATTTTTTGGGTACCAGTGACTCTTTTTTAGTTTATTGTATGTATATCTTAGTGTATATATCAGAGTGTCTCTCAATCTCTTGTTTTTCTCTATTAATCTCTCTCAATTCTATGTGTTTCTGTGTATCAGTGTATGTATCAGTGTGTGAATCTCAGAGTGTATCTAAATCTCCCCCTTTTTCTCTATTAATGTCTGTCTTCTTTCTACTTCAGTCAGTATCCTCTTTTCAGGTATATTCTGTACTTAACCCTTTTTCTTTTATTTTGCCAGGATGCGTATTTCTTACATCTGTATTTTCAGCCTTTTGTCCCCCATGTTCTAGTCTAATTTCCAGCACTTAAAAGTATTCAGCCAACCAACCAGTCTCCTTTTCCTTTGAAATTCATTCCACTACATTAGTACCCTTTAATTAAACTTAGTACTGCACCCCTAGACAGTGTTGGTAGACCCTCCCTGAGTTAAATTCTTAAAGCCCCCCTGTTATTGAACTTGCCAGACCAAACAGGGTCAAATTGAAACAAAAAGCACTAAAAATTGACTTCCTAACTGACCACGAATCAAGGAAACTTTTAAACCAAAAATTCAGGAAAACACAATTACTTTCTGATTTTAACTTGAATTATTTTTACTTACTCACTCAATATTAAATTCTTCATTGTAAATCACTAATCAGATATAGGATTAAAGCGAACAGACCTAGTTAATAGACTAAGTCGATGGAACAACAAAAAAATAGCTAACCAAGCATTCCAAATAATTAAAAAAACAAACAGAAAGGAGTAGAAGATGAAGAACGATAAAAAAAGATGCAAGAAAGAAAAAAAATGAGAGCAAATGAACGGAAATACCTAAACACGGGGCAAGTCTAGAGATTCTTCTTCAACCCTTTGATTTTGACCGAAAGGGGTCTCAATCATGTGTTCTCAGACGAAAATACATGACCAAGATCCATTTTGATCTTAATCGTCGTCCAATCCGCTGGTTTTAGGTTTTTGACATTTTAGGTCTCATCTCTGATTTAAGATTTCGACGAATTCAGGGAATATTTGAGGAATGCTGAGTAAGGATTTGGGAAGAAAGGGTCCTAGTGGTCATGGGGTATTGATTTGGGACCGGTTTGAGGTGGCGCTGCCACTGGAGAAGGGGGAGGATTAGGGCGGCGGGCTAGGGTTTGGACCTTTGAACGGAGATTTGAGAAGTTACAGGGTGTTTCAAAGGAAACAGAGCGGAGGTTTTGCACAGGGAGGTGGAGAGGAAGGTTTGGTGTTATTTTCATGGCGATTGGACCACCGGAACTGCCGTGAGGCAATTTCCGGTGGGCGGAGTAAGGCGGTGGAAGGCGAAGGAAGGTTGGTCACTTGCAAGGTTAGAGACCAGATGGGGGGGGGGTTCTGAAGGGGGAAGGGGCTTTG
>MU734885.1:62136-95216 GCA_026770625.1 Nicotiana glauca
GCTGGTTTTAGGTTTTTGACATTTTAGGTCTCATCTCTGATTTAAGATTTCGACGAATTCAGGGAATATTTGAGGAATGCTGAGTAAGGATTTGGGAAGAAAGGGTCCTAGTGGTCATGGGGTATTGATTTGGGACCGGTTTGAGGTGGCGCTGCCACTGGAGAAGGGGGAGGATTAGGGCGGCGGGCTAGGGTTTGGACCTTTGAACGGAGATTTGAGAAGTTACAGGGTGTTTCAAAGGAAACAGAGCGGAGGTTTTGCACAGGGAGGTGGAGAGGAAGGTTTGGTGTTATTTTCATGGCGATTGGACCACCGGAACTGCCGTGAGGCAATTTCCGGTGGGCGGAGTAAGGCGGTGGAAGGCGAAGGAAGGTTGGTCACTTGCAAGGTTAGAGACCAGATGGGGGGGGGGTTCTGAAGGGGGAAGGGTCTTTGTGGGTAATTAACTACTGGGGGTATAATTGAATCCAGACCGTTCGATCACATAAGATCAATGACTTGGATCACTTAACTCAACGGAACGATGACGTTTGGACATGTTAGAGACCAGATCGGTCTCAAATGCAAAAAGGTCGGGGTTGGGTAATGGGTGAGGCGGGTAATGATCGAGAGTCTGGACCGTTCGATCAAACTAATTCTACGGTCCAGATTACAAGGCCTGAAACGGCGTCGTTTAGATGAGGCTGGAAATGGACCGAATTGGGACTTGGTCTGGGCTGGACTGGGGAGGGTTTTGACCAGGTATTTGGTATTTTTTGGTCTGGGATTTGTAGATTTAATTAAAATTGGCCCAACTGATTTTCTTCCTCTTTTATATATTTTTTCAAGTTCCTTTATCTCATCAATTAAAATCAAAAATACTAAATTAAATTACAAAAATCCAAATTAACTTAAAATATTAGTTATCTCTGAATAATAATTATCACCAATAATTAAATACCAAATTAAAAGAAAAAATCACATAATTTAACACTACACACTAAAATGCAAAAATACATTATTTTTTGTGAATCTTTTCATTTTTTTAAAATAACCACTTTTTTAATTAATCTTAATTATAAAATTAAATCCTCAATGCAAATGCCACTTATTTTTGTATTTTTTCATTAATTTAAACCAAATAAACATGTACAGGCGAAGGCAAACAATTACGGAAAATATCACAAAAATCCACAAAATTGCAAACAAAGAAAAAAATTATTTTATTTTGAATTTTCTGGGAGTAATTAACACAGGAAAAAAATCACGTACCCACAACTGCCCCTCTTTGTCCGAAAACGTGAAGGGTTTTCATGCAAAGATAAAGTGAGCGGATACGAGCGATTTTTGCCCGTTTGGATTCTCCGTGTGAAGCATTTTTGAAAGATTTGACTGAACCTCTGCTTCAAAGGTTTCCTACATATCCTTAGCTAAAAAGGAATCAGGTCAATGTAGTTCGGGAAGTTTTGGTAGCTGGGACTACCATGAAGGTGTGATTTCATTGTTACAGCTGCTGATGCTGCTGCGAATGCTTACTGACCTCCTTATTGTACCGTGCTAAAAAGAAAGAAGCTAGATTAAGCTATAATCTATGAATTATAAAGATTTATTTTCAAACTTGTTCTTGCGACTGTCGTTGCCTTTGTTGACTTGTATTTTCCTTAGAAGTTCCTTTGTTTCTTTCTTGCATCAAATTCTTGAGATGCTCTCCCCTCTCGTCAGGCGGATACCTGATTGTTGATCCTGAACTGCTTCTTCTCTTCCTATGAAACTCGAATTGTTTTCCTTTCGAAACTTGAATCGTCTTCTTCTAACCATTGCTGCCTTCCCTTGATTTTCCAGGTGGGCGCTTCGCTTCTTGTCTTGAATTTGCCTGACTTTTTCACTTGAATCGTTCTTCCTTATTTTTTAGGGGGACGCCTGACTTCCATAAACTTCAACTATTTTTCCTTGTTCTCCAGGTGGACACCTGACTTCAAAAACTCCAACTATTGTTCCTTGTTCTCTAGGTGGACGCCTGACTTTCATAAATTTCAACTATTCTTCCTTGTTCTCCAGGTGGATGCCTGACTTCAAAATCTACAACCATTGTTCCTTGTTCTCCAGGTGGACGCCTGACTTCAAAAACTTCAACTATTGTTCCTTGTTCTCCAGGTGGACGCCTGACTTCAAAAACTTCAACTATTGTTCCTTGTTCTCCAGGTGGACGCCTGACTTTAAAAACTTCAACTATTGTTCCTCGTTCTCCAGGTGGATGCCTGACTTCAAAAACATAAACTACTGTTCCTTGTTCTCCAAGTGGACGGCTGACTTCCAAAATCTACAACTATTATTCCTGGTTCTCCAGGTGGATGCCTCACTTCCAAAATCTACAACTATTGTTCCTTGTTCTCCAGGTAGATGCCTGACTTCCAAAATCTACCACTATTGTTCCTTGTTTTCCAGGTGGATGCCTGACTTCAAAAACGTCAACTATTGTTCCTTGTTCTCCAGGTGGACGTCTGACTTCAAAAATTTCAACTATTGTTCCTTGTTCTCCAGGTGGACGCATGACTTCAAAATCTACAACTATTGTTCCTTATTTTCCAGGTGGACGCTTGACTTCAAAAACTTCAACTACTGTTCCTTGTTCTCCAGGTGGATGCCTGACTTCAAAAACTTCAATTACTGTTCCTTGTTCCCCAGGTGGGCACCTGACTTCCAAAATCTACCACTATTGTTTCTAGTTCTCCAGGTGGATGCCTGACTTCAAAAACTTCAGCTATTGTTCCTTGTTCTCCAGGTGGACACCTGACTTCAAAAACTTCAACTATTGTTTCTTGTTCTCCAGGTGGATGCCTGACTTCAAAATCTACAACTATTGTTCCTTGTTTTCCAGGTGGACGCCTGACTTAACAAACTTCAACTATTGTTCCTTGTTCTTCAGGTGGACGTCTGACTTAAAAAACATCAGCTACTGTTCCTTGTTCTCCAGGTGGACGACTGACTTCCAAAATTTACAACTATTGTTCCTTGTTCTCTAGGTGGACGCCTGACTTCCAAAATCTACAACTATTGTTCCTTGTTCTCCATGTGGATGCCTGACTTCTAAAAGCTACCATTATTGTTCCTTGTTCTCCAGGTGGATGCCTGACTTCAAAAACTTCAACTATTGTTCCTTGTTCTCCAGGTAGACGCATGACTTTAAAAACTTCAACTATTATTCCTTGTTCTCCAGGTGGATGCCTGACTTCAAAATCTACAACTATTGTTCCTTGTTTTCCTGGTGGACGCCTGGCTTCAAAAATTCAACTACTGTTCCTTGTTCTCCAGGTGGATGCCTAACTTCCAAAATCTACAACTATTGTTCCTTGTTCTCCAAGTGGATGCCTGACTTCACAATCTACAACTACCGTTCCTTGTTCTCCAGGAGGACGCCTGGCTTCCAAAATCTACAACTATTTTTCCTTGTTCTCCAGGTGGATGCCTGACTTCACAATCTACAACTACTGTTCCTTGTTCTCGAGGTGGACGCCTAACTTCCAAAATAAATAAAACAAAAGGAATTTTCTGCCCTAGTTTGATAGCTGAGTGCATCTGTGAGTGTTATTTGAATCTTGTTACTGAATATCAGTATGAACTTGAAATGTAAAGTTTTGAATTATACTCGCTTGTTCTACAGGTGGGCGCCTGATTGCGGAACTTGAAATGTATTCCCTCATTCTCCAGGTGGGCGCCTGATTGCTAAACTTGAAATGTATTCCCTTATTCTCTCCAGGTGGGCGCGTGATTGCTGAACTTGAAATGTATTCCCTTGTTCTCTAGGTGGGCGCCTGATTGTAACAAAAATAGGCAAAACAAAGAAAATTTTCTGCCCAGTTTGGTGGCTGGGAATAAATGTTTGTGTATAACTAAATACCTTTAACAATTTAAAAAGGCTAGATCCCATTATCCAGGAGGGTCCTGAAAACTTCTCATTGAAACCTATCTCAAACATGCAAACTCTTGACTTATATTCATTTCGGGGTACGAATTACTCTAGATCTTGATTGTATTTAACTAAGTCCCATTTTCTAGGAGGGCCCTGAGAATGTATGCGATCAAACCTGTTTGGTACTTGCTCTTTCTTTGCGGAAAATTTCTGCACCATCAATAATATTTCCTGCCCCTGTTTCAAAACACAGAAAAATCTGGTCAGTTTAGGGGGTGGTGATTGGTTGTGATACTCCTGCTGGGGATGGTTTTCCCTTCTCTCCTTTCCATATTTGGTTTTGTCTGACTGCCTTGTCCTCGGTCGAGAATTTCCGACCCTCTGACTACTCCTTATCCACAAACTTCCCAACTGTTTCTTTCCATTTCTAGTCTTCTTATCTAATCTTATAACTTTCACGGAATCTTAGACCATTGCATCATTTGGATTTCCAATGATGCCTTTTAGGTCCTATCACATTATCTTCAGCCCGTTCTAGCCGCACCTCGCTTTGCACCATATTGGAAATTGGTAGTAAACTTTGAAATTCCTTCTTATTTATTAGAATCAAATTGTCACTGAAAAACCTTATCCAAAATAAAAGAAATGCGATGATTTCAAAAGACAAAATAAAAGAGAAGATCTTCCTTTAGAAGACCGTTTGAGGAAAGAAAAGGACTTATCTGAATGGGATAACCGATCCCAATGATCATGTTGTGCACTTTGGATTAACCAACCCAGTCTATTCAATTCAATCAATTTCCAATTGTCTTGCTTCGTGTCTCAAGATTTTCACAACCCAATTCTTCACCATTTTGGTTCTGCTTGATGCCTCGACGGATCTTTGCCGTCAAATATATCTCATTTGCCCCTTTCTCTATTCCTCGCCGCCTTATGGTGCATGTGAAGGTTTTCACCGATAAGACTTTCTTATTTTTGTATTTCTCTCAGCTTTTATCGCCTTATAGTGCCCTTAGAGGGTTTTCACCACTAAGACTCTCTTATTTCTCTCGTCCTTCGTCACCTTACGGTGACCTTGCGGGTTTTCACCAATAGGACTCTCTCATTTTTCATTTTTCTTGCTTAAACCGGGGTGTTTCCCCTTATATGAATCATCTTTACTTGCTTGACTTGGCACCTCTCGAATACTGATCGGGAGGTCTTTCTTTGGACATCAATATGGATTTTTGGATCTGGTTGGAAACAAAAGGGTATCAAAAATCTCAAAACAAATTCAGCGGGTTAGAATTACAACTTTTGGAATCAAATTTCATATCACAAACACAACTTCTGCCCCAATTTCTTGCTTGGGGATCTTTCGATTTTTATTTCACTATGACCGAGCCGTGAAGCTGCCTATGTATCCTTAAAAGGAATCAGGTCAAACGTAGTTCACCCGATTTTTCTTTTCACTTATTATTATATTTTTTTTCTTTTTCTATTTTTTTCTTTTTCCTTCCTTTTCGTTATTGATTCCAAAAGAGGGGTATGAAATAAAAATAGATAAGGCTCAAAGTGGAAACAAAGGGTAAAGTGTTTAGATAGCATACCAAATTGCCTTCGTCATTCCAGTCTTCGAAACAATGTCAAATACAAGCAATCAACAATAAACCAAAGAAAATCATACATAGTATCTTTTGACTGCATCAGAATTAATGGCCATGTATACACATTTGCCTTCGATGTATGTTAGATACAAAGCACCATTGGATAATATTCTTGTCACAATGAACGACCCTTGCCAATTTGGGGCGAACTTGCCTTTCGCTTCGGCCTGATTTGGAAGGATACGTTTTAACACTTGCTGATCCACTTCAAACTTCTGGGGTTGCACCTTTTTGTTGTATTCTCTTGCCATTCTCTTTTGTTATGATTGATCATGACACACCGCTGCCAATCTTTTCTTATCAATCAAAAAATTGCTCCAACCTGGTTTTGACCCACTCATCATCATCAATCTCGACCTCAGCGACAATCCGAAGGGACGGGATTTCAACTTTCGCATTTATTACTACTTCAGTGCCATATACCAACAAATAAGGAGTTACAACTACTGAAGTACGAACAGTAGTGCGATAACCCAACAGTGCAAAAGGTAATTTTTCATGCCATTGCCTAGAACCTTCTACTATTTTCCTCAGTATTTTTTTTATGTTCTTGTTGGCTACCTCAACCGCTCCATTCGCCTTGGGACGATATGGGGTGGAATTGCGATGGGTAATCTTAAATTTTTGATACACTTCTTTTATCAAATTACTGTTAAGATTAGCGCCATTGTCTGTGATGATTACCTTTGGGATTCCAAATCGACAAATGATATTTGAGTGAACAAAATCAACCACTGCTTTCTTCGTTACAGACTTGAAAGTTTTAGCCTCAACCTACTTGGTGAAATAATCAATGGCCACCAGAATGAACCTGTGCCCGTTGGATGTTGCTGGTTCAATTTGTTTAATGACATCCATGCCCCAAGCAACGAAGGGCCATGGTGCCGACATTGTGTGCAATTCCGATGGTGGAGAATGAATCAAATCTCTGTGTACCTAGCATTGATGACACTTGCGCACAAAACTGATACAATCGCGCTCCATGGTGAGCCAATAATATCCTGCTCGAAGAATTTTCTTCGCGAGAACATACCCACTCATATGTGGTCCACAAACTCCTGAATGTACTTCGGACATGACATTTGTGGCTTCTCTAGCATCTATGCATCTCAACAACCCAAGGTCTGGTGTTCTTTTATACAAAACCCCTCCACTGAAGAAAAATCCACTCGCTAACCGCCGAATTGTTCTCTTCTGATCCCTTGTGGCTTGCACCGGGTATATCCCCATTCTGATGTATTCCTTGATATCACGAAACCATGGTTAGCCATCAAGTTCCTCCTCTATCACATTACAGTAAGCATGCTGATCGCAGACTTGAATATGCAAAGGATCGACATAAGCTTTGTTTGGTTGATGTAACATTGATGCCAAGGTAGCTAAAGCATCAGCAATCTCATTATGGAACCTTGGGATATGCCTAAACTCCACTGATTGAAACCATACAAAGATCATGCAAACATTGTCGGTAAGGTATGTTTCCCATTCTCCTTGAATTTGATGTACCGGGAGGTCCGAGTCCCTCAAGACCAAAACTTCCTGGACATCCATATTAGCAGCTAGCCTTAAGCCCAAAATGCACGCCTCGTACTCAGCCATATTGTTGGTACAATAGAAACGAATCTGAGCTGTAATAGGATAGTGATGTCCTGTTTTAGAAATAAGCACAACCCCTATTCCAACTCCTTTCATGTTTGCGGCTCCATCGAAGAAACATTTCCAACCTGGTTTCTCAGTCAGTTCCAGCTCATCAATATGCATCACTTCTTCATCAGGAAAATAAGTCCTCAACGGCTCTTATTCTTCATCGACCGAGTTCTCGGCAAAGTGATCGGCCAAAGCTTGGGCTTTCATTGCAGTCTTCGTCACGTAGATGATGTCAAACTCGGTGAGTAAAATTTGCCACTTTGAAAGTCTCTCGGTGGGCATAGGCTTTCGAAAGATGTACTTCAATGGATCCAACCGTGAGATAAGGTAAGTAGTATATGACGATAGATAATGTTTCAACTTTTGTGCTACCCAAGTTAGGGCGCAACACGTGCTATCCAGGTGAGTGTACTTAACCTTATAAATCGTGAACTTCTTGCTAAGATAGTAGATGGCCTGTTCCTTGCTTCTAGTGATGTCATGCTGCCCCAGTACACAGCCAAATGAATTTTCTAAGACTGTTAATTAAAGAATCAAAGGTCTCCCTGATTTTGGTGGGACCAACACAGGTGGATTCGATAAGTATCCCTTTATTTTACCAAATGCTTCTTGACACTCATCAGTCCACTTGACCGCGGCATTCTTTTTCAGCAACTTGAAAATGGGCTCACAAGTTATCGTGAGTTGATGTAGTTCAATCTCCCTAATAGACTCATTACTTCAGTCTTTTTCCTTGGAGGTGGCAATTCTTGGATGGCTTTGATCTTTGATGGATCCAACTCAATGCCTCGCCGACTGACTATGAATCCCAACAGCTTTTCGGATGGAACACCAAATGCACACTTGGCAGGGTTAAGCTTAAAGTTATATCTGCGAAGTCTCTGAAAGAATTTCCTCAAATCTCCGACGTGGTCGGCCTGCTGCTTCGACTTAATGATCACATCATCCACGTATACCTAATTTCCTTGTGTATCATATCATGGAACACAGTAGTCATTGCTCTCATGTATATTGCCCCAGCATTCTTCAAGACAAATGGCATTACTCGGTAGCAATAAGTTCCCCACGGCGTGATGAACATCGTCTTCTCTACGACCTCTTCATCCATCAGAATCTGATGATATCCAACATAACAATCCACAAAAGACCCGATTTCATGCTTGGCACAATTATCGATCAAAATGTGGATATTGGGTAATGGGAAGTTATCCTTTGGACTTGCTTTGTTAATATTGCGGTAATCAACGCATACCCTGATTTTGCCATCCTTCTTCGGCACTAGCACAACATTAGACAACCATTCAGGATATCGAGTGACTCAAATAACCTTAGCATCCAGTTGCTTGGTGATTTCTTCCTTAATCTTCACACTCATATCAGTTTTGAATTTTCTCAATTTTTGCTTGATAGGAGGGAATGTCGGATCAGTGGGAAATTTATGAACCACTTAATCAGTGCTTAAACCTGGCATGTCGTCATATGACCATGCAAAAACATCTTTGTATTCCATGAGTGTTTCGATTAATTCTTGTCGAGTCTTTGGTTAAGATGGACACTTATTTTAGTTTCTCTGATATTAACCGTATCCCCTAAGTTGATGGCCTCTGTATCATTCAAATTGGGTTTAGGTTTTTCCTCAAAATGACTTAATTCTTTACTAATCTCTTCGAAAGCCTCATCTTCACCAAATTCTGACTCGTAATCACAATCTACTTATTGAACTATTATTTCAGAATCAAATTAATTTTTTAGACTGGGCTGAGGATTCCTCATGCATGCCATGTTATTAGAACCAGCATAGAAAGAATTGTACAGAAAAGAAAAGAAGAAAACAAAAAATAAAATTTATCAGGAATGACGAGGAAAGGAAATTGCATTTCATTGGAAGATGAAAGGTAACATGGTTTGCACACTTAAAAACAGACTGAAAATAAAATCTGGATTACAAACCTGGAATAATCCATACAAACTTAAAGGAAAATCAAAGAAAACTACCAAGACTCCTTCCGAGTAGGGAGAGGAGTAACCTTCCAATTATTAATCTTTGCTTTTGGTCCGACACATTGTACTTCTGTGCCTCTAGAACCCTCACCGAATTCTACCATGTTTACACCGCTGAACAACTGCTCGAACATTTCTATCAACCCCTTATCAGGATCAACCTCAGCATTGGGAATCGTCGTTACTGGTCGTCTTTTGGCACCAGACTTGACAAATGATCTGGAGAGTTGTGGGACAGGCTTCGGAAGGACCCAAGCTCTCTGCTTTAACTTTCTGGCTCTTCTTATGTATGTGGCTATGGGTTGGAACCCCAAACCAAAGGTTCTCACATTTTCGGGGAGGGACACTGGCTATATGATGCCTTGCAAAACTGACCCCAGACTCTTTCCTGGTACAAAACCATTCTTCAGTCTTTTGTATGCTACCATGACTAATGCATCAGACATATTTGCATTTGGGATACACTTCCCTTCTGGAACTTCTCGACTGACATCGCGTCAGAAACCTAGCAGACCCATGGCCCCTTGTTATCTTCCAGTTCAATAAATGGCATAATGGTGTTACTGTGTGCGCAAAAATTATCTTCTCCGTGCACCCCAATCTCCTGTCTGTCCCATTCAAATTTGACCATCTAATGTAGAGTTGATGGTACTGCTTTAGCAGCGTGGATCCATGGTTGACCTAATAGCCGATTGTATGAAACGACTATATCCAGCACTTGGAATTCCATAGTGAACTCCACTGGTCCTATCGTCAGTCCAATATTATATCCCCGACTGAGTCTTTGCCCCCGCCGTCCAATCCCCATATACAGATATTATTCTTATGGATCCTCTCATTTTCCACTTTCATCTTGCTTAGAGTGGAGAGAGGACAGATGTTCGCACTTGAACCGTTATCAACCAATACCCGTGTGACCACAGAGTTCTCACATTTCACTGCAAGATAAAGGGCCCTGTTGTGTTCCGTACCCACTACGGGCAATTCATCATCAGAGAAAGTGACCCTGTTCACTTTGAATAGTTTGTTGGTTATTTCCTCTAAATGATTCACAATGATCTTTCGGGAACATGCGCCTCATTTAAGATTTTCATTAATGCTCGGCAGTGCTCGTCCGAGTGGATCAATAATGAAAGCAATGAAATTTGAGCTGGTGTCTTCTTCAGCTACTCTATAATGGAATAGTCCTGCATTTTCATCTTCTTCAGGAACTCTTCTGCTTCCTCTTCAGTCACGGGTTTCTTAGCTTTTCTCAATTCTGCGGGAGCAAAACATCTTCCCGACCAAGTTAACCCTTGGGCTTCACAGACCTCCTCCTTGACCTCCCTTCCTTTATAAATCACTGCCACTCGTCCGTAGTTCCACAAAATCGCCTTGCTGCTGATTATTGGTAATTGGGTTACCGGCTTGATAACAGCCTGATCTGCGCGGACTCTCTCCACGATTATGACGGGTTTGTTGGCTGCTCCTGGCACAATCACCCTCATTCTTTCTTGTTTCGTTGTAATCTTATTGGGCGACCTCGTATCAACTGCCACAAATGGCTCAACACTCCTTTCTCTCGACTTGAGCACTGACTTCTTCCTTGTGGGATGTTCGATTGTCCATATCTCACTGGACAGAATTGTCATCACGGTCTATGATGGCTTCTTCGGCTCTCCCCCTTTGTGCACAATTTCAATCATTTTCGCCTCTGGGTGGGCTGGCATTGGATTCCTGGTGATATTGGGTGCCTCAAGAGCTTGAACTTCAATTAAATTACTACCGATGAGCTCCTGCATCGCGCTTTTCAAGTGCCAGCACTTCTCTGTATCATGGCCCGAAGTATCTGACAATACTCACAACTGACAGAGTAATCAAGATTTTTTGGAGGCAACTTTGGCAGTTTGGATTGTATTGGTCTCAGCATGTTAAGTTGTCTGAGCATGTGGAACAGACTGGCATATGACTCCCCTAATAGAGCAAATATTTTCTTCTTCTGTGCCCTTTCGCCCCTGAATTCTAGACAGTGCCGGAAGCTTTGATGGGGAGGGTTTCTATTCTGTGGAGCGGGAGCACGCCATTGGGCGTGGGCCGGAGGTTGGTTGTATGCTTGTGCACGGCGGACGGAAAAATAAGGTCCGGGAGGTGGATAGTAGTATTGGGGTGGGTTGTATGGAGTGTGGGTGTAAGTTTGAGGGTGGGTTGAGACTGGTTATAGTAAGGTGATGGGCCCCTGGGCCAAGTTCTTGATTCGATTGTCGCAACATCCTCTTTCTTCTTCCTTCCCAATATACCCCTAGTGCCGTTTTCAATGGCTTGGGTGGTCGCCTTGATTGCTATATAACTCATGATTTTGTTGGACTTAAGTCCTTCCTCTACCATGTTCCCCATCTTTACCACTTCGTTAAAGGATTTCTCTACCGCTGACACCAAGTGACCGAAATAAGTGGGCTCTAAGGCCTGCAAGAAGTAATCAACCATTTCGCTCTCTTTCATCAGAGGGTCAACCCTCGCAGCTTGCTTTCTTCACCGGAAACCATATTCTCTGAAACTCTCCTCGGGCTTTTTCTCGATTTTTTTCAATGACAGACGATCTAGGACAATTTCAAGATTATACTGAAAATGGCAGGAAAATGCTTGGGCTAGATCATCCCAAGTGTACCACCTTTCGTGATCTTGCCGAGTGTACCATTCCAGTGCTGAGCCGATCAAACTCTGACTAAAGTAGGCCATTAATAATTCATCTCTTCCTCCCGTTCCTCTCATCTTACTGTAAAAACCTTTCAAATAGGCCATTGAATCACCGTGCCGATTGTACAAATTGAACTTGGGCATTTTGAACCCTGCTGGCAACTGTATATTCGGAAACAAACACAAGTTTTTATAGGCCACGCTCACCTGACCTCGTAATCCCCGTATGTACCTGAAGAATTGTTCTAGGCTTTTCATTTTTCTGAACATCTCCTCCTGTTCAGGATTTCTGTATGGTTTTTCTGCTCCTATTAGGAGGTCAGAACGTGGATCATAAGGGTAAGCTTCGGGAGCTTTAAAGGTGGGATCCGGTGGGTAGTACTGATTCTCCTGTGCCTGGACCATGGGCTCGCTAGAGGAGTTGTGGAGTGCAGATGGTGGGGATGCCACGAAGACAGGGGTGACAGGCGGAGGAAGGTATGGAATTGGTTTTGGTAGTGGAACTTTTGGTATATGAGAAATAGTGCCATGGTAGTGTTGGTAAATACGAAAGCCTGGATTGCTGGCAGGATGATCCTGAGATTGAGCTGGTGGTGGAGTAAAAATAGGGGTAGCAAGGTAAGCCGGTGGTGGTTGTCCTTTGGTCCAGGCCTGATACATTTCGGCCATTTGTTGCTTTAATTTGTACATTTCCTCTTTCATTGTATTGACATCCAACTCTTCCACCTCGACACTTGTGTCTACATCCGGGATAGACATGATTTCTTCTATTTCCTCTTTTGATCTGGTTTGGTAATGGTAGTGTGCCAGTATGCTTAGGTGCACTAACTGCTTGAGTTCTGGATATCAACAACAAATTTGTCAGTGATTAGATCTTAAAAGATAGGTAATCACATACTGGCATGAATGCACCTAAACAATTAACCATTTCTATCATGTATTTGCTTGGTCACTTGTATCATTTCGTCTTTTCCTGTTTATGATTCCTCTCCCATTTTTTTTATTTTTCTTTATCTATTTTTTCTCTTTTTTAATTATTTATTTATTTATTTTTATATTGGTTGTGGTCGAATCCTATAGAGATTGCCTACGTATCATGACCCCGCATGAATCAGACTGAGCGTATTTCTGGCCGGCAGTAGTAAAACACTTTTCTTCCTGGGAATTCAAAACTTTATAGAAAGCACATTCTTTGATTACAACTGATTAAAAAATTCAACAAAACTCAAAAACTGATAGACTCCAATGAAAATACAACAAACCAATGTATTACAACAAAACACAGGCTTGAAAACCAACTGACAGACACAAAATACAGACTCGAGTAGAATCAAGAATACATTAATGCTCCTGGTAACCGCGAGACATCATTCGGTCTTGCCAGGGGCCTAAATGCGAGATCCCCTTGCAACATCTCCAAATCCCTCATAGTTTGGTAGACGAAAGTCATTATTGCAGCGAAAAAGGTGGTACGAGACATTTCCTCACATGCTTGGAACTTTACGGTAATGTAATGTGCGATGGTTCCGATCCTTTCTCTAATCCTGCCTTTTTCCTGAAGCAATATTCCTATCTGCTGATTTTGGGCTTCTAACACTTGAGAGTCATGAAGGAGTTGATTTTAAAACTGATGCATTTCTTCCTCCGTCCGAGCCATTAGGTCATAGCAGTGATCCCTATCTGCTTTGAAATCTCTAGCCTATCTGATTTCCTTATCCTCTAGAGTGGCTATTTTTCCTCTTAAGAGAGTGAAGGTCCCTTCGTAATCCCTCTTCATCTGTTTCATAAATCGTGCCCGCTCCTCTGCACCCTTTGACCATCTTGCCCGGACTTTTGTGAAACTAGCTTCAGATTTTTCCAGGTCCTGTTGACATTCGAGGGATTTCTTTTTTAGTTCGTTTATGAGTCTTTTGTCATCCTGGCTCCTTTCTGGGTTACTGGCAGCTATTTTCATTTTTTGGATCTGAGCTTTGAGGGCTTCATTCTCCTGAGCTAGTTTTTTCCTTTCTCCCTTATCCGCAGCTGCCTGGATGCTGTTGTCAAACTTGAGGTTCTGGACCTGCTTTTCCAACCCCCTATTTTGGCCCTGTATTCGTTCTCTTTGGCTAACAAATCCCACTGTTCTTGTGATGACTCGACAAAATCTTGAAGGTGAGGTCTTTTAGCCGGCCTTCCAAATGTAATTTCCCTTCGGTACCAAGCAGAGTACCCTGGGGAAACTTCTCCTTTGGATCAATCCCGTACAATGGTATTTTCTGCCAAGTATTGACACTCGTTCCAAATCTGGTGGACTGATGCTTTAGGAAACTGTCCATCAGGACCAATCTCGACTACTTGGGTACTGAGATCTTCATCTTTTGGAACTATTTGGCATCTCCCAGGTTTTCTCAAAACCTGATACGGGGCATACGGCTGGATGCTTCTAAGTCCCATCAAGAGGAAGTGAGACCCGGTAGCTGGCATATATACGATCTCATCCACAGGCAACCATCCAAATGTCCATTCTATTTGGCTAGCGGTGATGGAACGGAAGTGTGATATCCATTCAATGACCCCTTCTAGCAAGATGATCCCATTAATCCTTGTATAAAATTCCTCTATGCACATTTTCTTTGTTTACCCATAACTCATGAATTGAGGACGATGGCATAGGTGTTCAATCATCCACATTTGCAGCAACAAGTTGCACCCCTCAAAGAAGTCTCCTCCAGCTTTGCAGGCTGTGAGAGCATGGAAGATTTCAGCTACTATCATAGGTGCAAGGGTGCTTTTGGACTGGGTAAGTAAAGTGCTGAAAACCCCGCTATTTTTATGTCAATATTTTCGTCTTTCCTTGGGAACATTAGAAGTCCCAAGAAGACCACCATGAAAGCAAAACATCTAAATTCTTCCCATTTGTGGTGGTTTCCTTTGCTACAGATTTTGTTTGTTGGATTGTTAAACCCCCCCTATGTGGCCATGTCTCTGGTATATAAATTGTGGATTACAAAACCCAGCTACCAAATCTGTGTTATGGACTAACCTGCTTATCTTCGGTGAGTCTAGGAAACTATGCATGACAACTGCTCTTGGAGAAACTAAATACTGGTGCCTCAGAGGAAATTTAGGACCCCCCATATATCTGATTATTTCCTCCAAGGTTGGGGTGAGCTCGAAATCTGAGAAACGGAATACATTATGAGCGGGGTCCCAGAATGTCACCAACGCCTTTACGATGTCTCCCCTAGGATTAATCTTTAACAAACCAGTGAGATCTCCCATGTGTAGATTAACCTTATCTTGACCTGGTTCGCCCAGATCATTCCACCACATATGCAGCTCCAAAGGGATCCGGTTCATGATTGTTATTGGCAATTATCAGTTCGTGCTCATTCTGCACATTTATTAGGGTGACTTCAGTTAAAAGAAAACCAAAACTTGTTTTGACTCAAAACGTTTTATCACTATTTCAAAATTTTATAAAAATGTCCTACTTTGTCAATACGGCCTTTCTGCACTTCAATAAAAAAGATTTAAAGGCTGTGTTTGCTAACCGGTCAAAATTTTGTGAAATGACCATAGGCGGCTATTCTTGCTAAAATGGCCTTCCGGCATCCTTTTGGGGACATTCGGGTATTTTGGACAAGAATGACATCACCTTACTTATGGCAAAACTGTGATTTATTTACCCCTAAAATTTTTTTAAAATAGTTGAACCCGATATGGATTTTCTACATATCCCACATCCGGTGAGAATTAAACTTACGTAGTTCTACCGGGCCAACTACATTTTTCTAAAAAGACAAAAAAAAAAATTTGGTAGAGCTTTGCTATCTTTTTTTTTTGGACACTGATTATTCACAAAAAAAGGTGATTACTTCCCTCACATATGTTTTTTTAATTCTCCTCTCATTATTCAAAAGCTGGTCAACATGCAGATCTAAAGCAAATAAATGCACAAGTAGCAAGTAAGATGCATCAGGATGGTCTTTTCATTTTTGGTACACCTGTCCTAGACAGACCCAACCCCTATGTTGAGTCTCCAAAGTCAAATTCATATGATGCAAATAAACGTTCCTACTAGGGATCCGGCATGAGGCTGAGTTATTATAGGTTCAAAACCTGGGTATTTGTTCTAGACTTGTGTACTCGAGCGGACAACTCGAGTCGAGGAGGGAGCTATGTACCAGGAACCAAAAGGTCATCTAGCTTAGTAACTTGTCCGAGCCTCTTTCTTATTTTAAGGTATTGACACCAACAGAATAGCGAGTCTCGACCAGCGAGCCCATCCCTGAAGATGAGAAGAGAAAGGTTTCGTAGCAGTTTATATACAGTTCAGATAATACCAAAGCAGTAAAAAGCAACATTTTGCACATTAGGCCTAAACATATAATAAAATCAAATAATAAATAAAGCCAAATATAACAATTATTACAAGCTTGAATTCTGAACCCTGAACAAAAAGTTCTGGGTTCTTATCCCCAGCTGAGTCGCCAGAGCTGTCACACCTCCTTTTTCCTACCCCCGGAAGAGGGTATAATAAAGGGAGTTTTTCCAATTAAAGGACAACTGAAAACGAGATTTATTTATTAAGAGATTCAGAGTCACCACTTGGGAGATTTATGGTGTCCCAAGTCACCAGTTCAAATCTCGAATCGAGGAAAAGGATTGACTCTGTATTATAGTCCGTGAACCAGAAATCTGGGTAAGGAATTCTGTTAACCCGGGAGAAGGTGTTAGGCATTCCCGAGTTCCGTGGTTCTAGCACGGTCATTCAACTGTTATATTTGGCTTAATTATTTGATTTTAATACATCTTGAATCTTTGTGCCAATTTTAATTTTTTTAACTGCTTTTATTCAATTTTAAAGAATATCAAACGTCGTTTAAAACATGTCGTTGGCTCGCGTCACATAAAATGCACCCGCAATCTGGAACATCACTTATTCAATGTTTTGGGATTCGGATTTGGTTCACATGAAATGTGCATCCGGGTTTAAGAAGGTAAAATTATTAAATAACGCGCCTAAAGTCACTATATGTTTGCACTTTGCGAGGGCCAGGGAATTTGCTAAATAGAACGCCTTGGATTCTAAGGATTAAATCAAACTTAATTAAAACGAGGGCCATGCAATTTTCATTTTGTTGCACATGGCGCACCGCAATTTATTCTAATTAAAGCATTTCTAAGCTAATTAAAAAAAAACCGTTGATTATTCGATTTTCTTTCAAGGCATATGTCGAACCACATTCAATAAATAAGAAATGAGAATAAATGGATCCTACTATTTTTATACTACTACTGAGCTTCAACATAATTAAAGATATGACTAAATGAAGCCTAACTCTCGATTCTAGAAAATTGAACTGGGCTTGGCATGAAGCCCATTGGCTCCATAGGATCATCGGGATGTGAAATTATGGGCTTCATAACAAATTACGCATGGACCCAAAAGTAGTGATCAAAATAGTAAAACAATACCTAACACAACCTTTCCCAAACCGAAAAATAGATAAACAAGCACTATCATCGATTTCAAATAACAGTAACTGAGTTCACTACTATCCTCAAAATCCTACATATGATTCGTCATCATAAATGTAAAGGAAACGCAACATTAGATTCATCCCCCCATCAACAAGATTTTAAGAACGTAAAATTGATGACACAGACTCAAACCTATTCAACTCCAAACACGACGACCAAGAATCTTTAAGTAAATATCATTTGGGCAGTAGACATCGATTCTTCCAACACACAAGTATATCTAAGCTAATGATGAAATTGGTTTCAGTGCATAAACTAGTGAGCCAGGAAGTAATATATCATGCCATCAGAATTCTAATACAAAGCTAAAAGTTTATTTGAATACACTTGGAATTACTGGAATAGAATGAGAGTCTAGTTTTACGATTATAGAAAACAACATGGCATTCCTTGAAACTATGCTAAATTCAATTAAGATTGCCAACAGGTTGATTAACAAACTTTAAAGCATAATAAAACTGCTCAGATTAGACTATGATCTGGACATTTGAAACCAAAATTTTCATTCAACATTAATGTCTCTATTGTAATGAGTTGAAAGTGTACCTGATTACAGCAGCAAAACAAGGAAATTAGGAGCTTAAGAGATAACAGCATCAGTAAACCAGAACCAAATGGAACCCAACAGCAGTAATGGACAAATCCAGATTCGATCAAATACCCGATGAAATCAACTCAAACCAATGAAACAACAACTCTATTGTAGAATCCAAACCAGATTCTCAAAAAAAGGAAAAGAAAGTACCACTATTTCAAACCCTCAATGAATCATTAACTGTTTCAGCCAATTCCAGAAAAAAAATCAATGGAATAGTAAAATTTTATAATATACTGTATTTTCTGGGTACCAGTGACTCTTTTTTAGTTTGTTGTGTGTATATCTCAGTGTATATATCAGAATGTCTCTTAATCTCCTATTTTTCTCTATTAATCTCTCTCAATTCTATGTGTTTCTGTGTATCAGTGTATGTATCAGTGTGTGTATCTCAGAGTGCATCTAAATCTCCCCCTTTTTCTCTATTAATGTCTGTCTCCTTTATACTTGAGTCAGTATCCCCTTTCCAGGTATATTCTGTACTTAACCTTTTTTCTTTTGTTTTGTCAGGCTGTGTATTTCTTTTACATATGTATTTTCAGCATTTTGTCCCCCGTGTTCTAATCTAATTTCCAGCTCTTAAAAGCATTCAACCAACCAACCAGTCTCCTTTACCTTTTGAATTCATTCCACTACATTAGTACCCTTTAATTAAACTCAGTAGTGCACCACTAGACAGTGTTGGAAGACCCCTCCCCCTTGAGTTAAATTCCTAAAGCCCCCCTATTATTTAACTTGCTAGACCAAACAGGGTCAAATTGAAACAAACAACACTAAAAATTGACTCCCTAACTGACCACGAATCAAGAAAACTTTTAAACCAAAAATTCAGGAAAACACAATTACTTTCTGATTCAACTTGAATTATTTTTACTTACTCACTCAATATTTAATTCTTCATTGTAAATAACTAATCAGGCATGGGATTAAAGCGAACAGACCTAGTTAATAGACTAAGTCGATGGAACAACAAAAAATCAGCTAACCAAGCATTCCAAATAATAATAAAAAAACAAATAGAAAGGAGTAGGAGATGAAGAATGATCAAAAAAGATGTAAGAAAGAAAAAAAATGAAAGCAAATGAACGGAAATACCTAAACACGGTTTAAAGTCTTTATATTCTTCTTTAACCCCTTGATTTTGGCCAAAAGGGGTCTCAATCATGTGTTCTCAGACGAAAACACATGACCAAGATCCATTTCAATCTTAATCGTCGTCCAATCCGCCAGTTTTAGGGTTTTGACATTCTAGGTCTCATCTCTGATTTAAGATTTCGACGAGTTCAGGGAATATTTGAGGAAAGCTGAGTAAGGATTTGGGAAAAAAGGGTCCTAGTGGTCATGGGATGTTAATTTGAGACCGGTTTAAGGTGGCACCACCACCGGAGAAAGGGGAGGATTGGGGTGAAGGGCTAGGGTTTGGACCTTCGAATGGAGATTCAAGAAGTTCCAGGGTGTTTCGAAGGAAACGGGGCCGAGGTATGGGACAAGGAGGTGGAGAGGAAGGTTTGGTGTTATTTTCATGGCGATTGGACCACCGAAACCGCAGTAAGGCGATTTCCGGTGGGTGTAGTAAGGCGAGGGAAGGCGAAGGAAGGTTGGTCTCTTACAAGGTTAGAGACAAGATGGGGGGGGTGTTTCTGAAGGGGGGCAGGGTCTCTGTGGGCAACTATATACTGGGGGTGTAATTGAATCCAGACCGTTCGATCAAACAAGATCAACGGCTTGGATTACTTAACTCAACGGAACGACGATGTTTGGACATGTTAGAGACCAAATCGGTCTCAAATGAAAACGGGTCGGGGTCGGGTAATGGGTGAGACGGGTAACAATCGGGAGTCTGGACCGTTCGATCAAACTAATTGTACGGTCCAAATTACAAGGCCAGAAACGATGTCGTTTGGATGAGGCTGGAAATGGACTGGATTGGGGATTGGTCTGGGTTGGACTGGGGCGGGTTTTGACCGAGTATTTGGTATTTTTTGGTTTGGGCTTTGTAGATTTAATTAAAATTGGCCCAACTAATTTTCTTCCTCTTTTATATATTTTTTCAATTTCCTTTCTCTCATCAATTAAAATCAAAAATCCTAAATTAAATTACAAAAATCCAAATTAACTTAAAATATTAGTTATCTTTGAATAATAATTATCACCAATAATTAAATGCAAAATTAACAGAAAAAATCACAGAATTTAACACTACACACGAAAATGCAAAAATACGTTATTTTTTGTGAATCTTTTCATTTTTGCAAAACAGCCACTTGCTTAATTAATCTTAATTGTAAAATTAAATCCTTAATGCAAATGCCACTTATTTTTGTATTTTTCCATTAATTTAAACCAAATAAACATGCACGGGTGAAGGCAAACAATTACGGAAAATATCACGAAAATTCACAAAATTGCAAACAAAGAAAAAAAATTATTTTATTTTGAATTTTCTGGGAGTAATTTACACAGGGCAAAAATCACGTGCTCACATCAAGAAGAAAGTCACAAGTCCGGCTCTAGGCACCATATGCTTGCCCCTTATGTAAGTATCCACTAATGTAGGCTTCTTTCAACTCAAGATCATATAGGGCTTTTGTGGAGTCATTGTGAAGGATTTTGGGCAAGGGTATGATGTGTTTTTGTTCAAGTGGGTTCAATCTTCCCTTAAGCACTTCTTTTGATTCACTTTGGCACACTTTCTTGACTCATTTGAGTATTTTACTTCTTTTCAATGGGTTAGAGGGACACATTGTCACTCTTTCTTATGAAATTCAAAA
Organism: Nicotiana glauca; assembly: GCA_026770625.1. Taxonomy (NCBI): domain Eukaryota; kingdom Viridiplantae; phylum Streptophyta; class Magnoliopsida; order Solanales; family Solanaceae; genus Nicotiana; species Nicotiana glauca. The sequence goes on from MU734885.1 coordinate 82,885, forward strand.
CATTTCTCCTTTTTCTGCTTTTTCCACACCTTTTTCACTTTTGTTTTCCTTGAATCCATTTTTATTCATGTTCACATTGGTCTTTCTTTTCTATCTTTTTCATTGCCTTCCTTTTATTTTTGCTTTTGTACTTTTTACCACATTGTTTCCTTTCTTGTCTCCCCCCCCCCAAACTTAGACATTTGCCATTACTCAAGGGAAGATTTGGGTACTAAGAGAGGGTATCATTTAAAACGGGTATAGGCTTGTAGCATTGGTTTGAAAGAAAAAGGTTTAAGGATCAAAAGGGTAAACTAGGGATCATCTCATTGGTAGGCTATGGAATTGTTCAACTTAACATTTGGATCAAGGAGAGCCTATAATCATTTCTCAAGTAAAACTTCACCTAGGATTTCGCCACAACAAACATTCAGGGCAAGTTCTAGACTATTGTCTCGGGACTTGGACTCACAATTCGATTTCTCACCTCACACACTCAAGGATTGCTAAAGACATTGAGTCGAGGGCCCATACGACCTTAGTTGCGATTCAAGCGCACAGTGATCCAAAAAGACTACATGATGATTGTTTGGTCAACACAAGAGTCTCAAGGCCACGACTTTCACCATTCTAAACACAACATTATGTCTTTTATCATGGGATCAAATGAAGATGTGCTAGGCCCAAGTGAAGCTTTGCCTGAGGTACCCTTAACTACGAAATATCAAAAACAAAAGAAAAATAAAAAATGGACTCAAACCCTTAAGAAGGTTGTCACGACATCTATCATTGGGAAGAGCCACCCGGTTCGCACAATACTCCATCCTTGGAAAGAACCGTGGCATTAAGAAAACCAAGGGCTTATTGAAAATGCCAAAAACAAAACAAAAGGATACGAGCCTATCTATAAAGCTAAAAATAATTGTTTTTTGCGCAAAGAGAAAAATAAATAAATATGTACAATAGGGGAGTAGAATGTATAACGGGGGATGAATATATACAGAAATATAACTTTATATACAGACCAAAAGAGAGAATAAAAGTATGATAAAAGTAGCTAAATGTAAAGTTATATACAGCCCAAAATAGAAAATCAAAGTAAAGCAAAAGCTATCAATCTATATATACAGTCATCCATATAAATAAAAAGTAGAGTGCACCCCCGCGAATAAAAGCTGGCATTGTCCCCAATGCCAACTAAACAGATAAGCATAAAAATCAAGGAAAGGATATGGAAGAGCTCCCTAGGATTGGTCCGTCTACATGGGATTCTTAGTGGTCCCCTGGTCCTCTGTATGGGCGTGAACCTCAGACTGGTTCCCGACCTCCTACTGCTCAGCTGCTGGGACTGGGGCCTGATCATGGACCGGATGAATGTTGCCTTCCTGGAGCTCTGCTAGCTCAATCACTGCACCCTCTAAACTGGGAAGCTTTCTCTTCTTTCTTGGAGGTCTGGGTGCCTGCTCTTGCTGTGGCTCTGGCACTGGTGCTGCTGCTGGGGCTGGATCCCCCAATAACAAGTCTAAAGGCATCTGATCTGCCAATAGCTTGACGACATCAATCCTCAACACCTTTACCGATTCCTTGGAAGCCTTTGACTTCCTCATTTTCTTGTGCTCTTTGGCAAGCTCTTTCAGAGCCTTGCCATATGAATCCACAGTCGGATTGACAAAAGAGGCTTGGATTGGAGATTCTTGTGTAAACATTCAAGTTGACAATCGGCTTTCTAGACAGCCAGTGGACTCTGAAACCAATACCTATGATTTCGCTGGATCTAAGAATAACGTAGCACAGAAAACCGGACTCACCAAGGATGGCGAATGGGCAATACGTAGAGGTTGCTCCGCTTCCTATGGATTGTTTTATAGCGGTACGATTACGATTAATCAAGGCTTCCTGAGTCTTTATAATCTTTTCCTGGTTATCTAAGAGCTTTTGCAATGTATCCTCAACAGACTGAGGGATCTGAACTGTGGGCGATGCTGAATGGGCCTCAACTGACACTGATAATGTAGACAACTTGGATGTCACAGCTGACATCCAGATATTTAAACTAGCTAGAGTCTTGGTCAACCGATGGTCCGTGAAAGGATTGGTCCGAGAAGAAGGTACTCCTAGACCAGCTGAAGTATTGGGTCCCGCAAAAGAGGAGGGCACATCATCAACAATAGTGGCAGCAAGAATGGAGGGAAGCTTGGTAGAAGGCTCAACAACAGACTCTACTGCAACTGGCTCCTCAGACTGGCCAGTCGGGGCAGAGGTGGGTGGCTTGTAATTTTTTCCCTTGGATTATCAGGCCCCTGAATGCTAAACCAAATGAATGGAGCCACTGGTCTCACCTTTACATCATATGGCTTCTTCTCTACTTTCAAGTCCTGGAAGTACAAGGTGAGAGTGTTAGGAAACGGGTAGTTCCGGTCACTATCAACCCCCATCGATGTAATCGCCTTTATATCATATTCCCCACATTAATAGGGAAGCTCGCCATGATAGAGGCAATCAACATAGCACTGGGAAGTGGGATGGTCTGATCATGGGAAGTGAAGTCAAGTCTGTTGCACACAAATGTCAGCCACCCCCTCGCTTCAAAGTTGAAAGTCTTCCTAACAATCTTCACTCCCGCCTGTATCCAATCTGGAACAACTCTCGGGTGAGCCAAGTACCTAGACAACCATGGGCGAACCTCATCCTTCATTTCTAACTTTTGATTGTACTGGGTCTCGTCTTCATCATCAAATCCCAAATACTCATTGAAAGCCTGCCCAAAGAACACTATATTTCTGTTGCGCACTTTGGTCACAATTGAGCCCTTTTTGACATGGGCTACATTACAGTAGAATTTCTTGACCATGTGCTCGTTGGCATCTATCAAATCATCTCGAAAGTGCTCCCAACCTACTCTGGTTTCAAATTGTCTATGAACATTAGGGAGGATGGGCAAAAGGTCTCTTTTGATTGTACTCCTCTCTGGAATTAGTTTTCGGACTGGCCACAAGTCCCTGAACTTGTGGAAAGCCACTTGACTAACAAAGCGATCTTCCCAAACTTCAACCTTTTTGTTCGTTCAATATCCCAAACCTGGGGCACACCACTGTACGGTACCTCATCATGACCATTGGTCCCACTTTCTGGACTCTCCCCAGATAGTGAAGCTGTGGGGGAGGTGGAGTATTTACCGCTACCTGCCGCTGAGCCATCAGATGACACAGAATGAACACTATGTGGAGCTTGGACAGTAGGTGCAGCTGACACTGAGGGAGCTGGCCCTAATTCAGAAGAGAGGTCCTGTGAAGTTATGTACTCACTCCCCGATTAGTCATCATCACTCACAACTTGTTTTCTTGTTTTCAGTTTGGGTCGGGGAGTGAGTTTGGCTTGTTTCCCTTTTCCTCCTCGGGAGGAGTCACCTCGGCCGGGTTGTTTGGAACCTCGTCCTCGTTGTTTGTCCATTTTCTACAAGCAAACATGTCTAACATTGTTAGTTTAAGCACATGCAGTGAATCAATTATTGAAAACAATTGCAGAATAGCAGATGAAAAAGTTGCAGACATCATTGTAGAACAGGGCACCGCGGACCGCACTACCAGGAGTGAGGCCACGTTGGAGGCAGAACCATATCACAAAACCCAGAAAAGTCAGTTCTTTGAATCTACCACCGCGTTCCACGTAAATTGGGGATGCGGCCGCACTGGAATCAAGTTAGGTTTCATACATTTTAATTACGCGGACCGCGTGAGAGTGACCGCGGGCTGTGCTGAGGCAAAATATAGGAACTAAGCTAGGGTTTCAGTTTTCTTCCATTTTTGTTCTATCTTTGAATCCTAATTTTCCCTACCCAATTACCCAACATGGAATCACACTCAGCACTCAAAACCCAACATATAAGTTATCCTAATTATTAAATCCAAGAAAAATGAAAAGAACAAAGAAGTTACAACTTCTGGTAAGCAAACAAAGATTAAAAATAGAAAATAGTTAATGATAATTGCATGAAATGTTACCAGGATTAGGAAGAATCAAAGCAATCTATCCAAGCACACAGGAAGAACTGTCTCAGAGATGTATGAACAGTAGAAATAGGGCTCAGGGATTTGAAATTACGAAAAATGTAAAGTGAGACCCTGGGTCTCTATTTATAGAAAACTGTGGGCCTCATACTAACCCACCAACACGGCCGCACAAAAGCGACCGCGGACCATGCTGGGTTTGATCATGAACCCTTGCAGAAAGCAGTCAACGCGGACTGCACAAAAAAAGGGATGCGGTCGCGTGAGTCCACTGCGGACCACGTTAACATGACCGCGGCCATGTGGGGAACTTCAGAGACTATTCATACTCAACTCATGCCAGTGCGAACCGTGAATTGTACCTCGGCCGCATTGACAACCTCAGAGACTGTGCACATTTTATACTTTGTTTTGTACTACTTCAACACAATCCCTGCAACATCTCACAAACAATTAGCTCAAAAATCCTAAGCTACTAAGAAAATCAAAGAGAAAGAAAAAGACATGGGTTGCCTCCCAAGAAGCGCCTGATTTAATGTCGCGGCACGATGCATGTTACCATCTTATCACTTCAAATGAATGAGTGCCACCACGTGGCTGTCATCAAACTTCCCCAAATAATGCTTGACATAATGCCCATTGACTCGGAAAACTTCACCATTTTTGTTCTTAAGATCAACATCACCAAATGGGGTCACACCAACAACTTCAAATGTACCACTCCACTTCGAGTTGAGCTTTCCCGTGAATAACCTCAACCGGGAGTTGAAAAAAAGAACCATATCACCAATATTGAATTCCTTTCCCCGAGCATATTTGTCGTGGAGATACTTTATCTTGTCCTTATACAAGGATGAGCTGGAGTAGGCATGAAATCTAAACTCGTCAAGCTCATTGAGTTGCTCAACCCGGAGATTCGCCGCAACATCCCATTCTAAGTTCAACTTCCTCAAGGCCCACATATCCTTGTGATCCAATTCCATCGGAAGATGACAAGCTTTCCCAAACACCAACCGGTACAGAGACATACCAATTGGGGTCTTATAAGCCACCCAATAGGCCCAAAGAGCATCATCTAATTTCTTCAACCAATCGGTCCTATTGGCATTGACAGTTTTAGATAAGATACTCTTAATTTCTCGCTCGGAAACTTCCACTTGGCCACTAGCTTGAGGATGATAAGGGGTGGTCACTTTGTGATTTACTCCATACTTGGCAAGCAATGAATCAAAAGCCTTGTTGCAAAAGTGAGACCCCCCATCACTAATGATAGCACGGGGAGTGCCAAACCTTGTGAAGATACTCTTTTTTAGAAATGCCACCACACTTCGGGCTTCATTGTTGGGAAAAACCACGACTTCAACCCACTTCGAGACATAATCTACCACCACCAAAATGTAAGTGTTCCCACAAGAACTAACAGAAGGACCCATGAAGTCGATACCCCAGACATAAAAAATGTCCACCTCTAGAATCGTATTGAGAGGCATCTCATCCTTTTAAGAATCCCCCCGGCTCTTTGGAATTCATCACATCTCTTGACAAAATCACCGGTATCTTTAAACAAGGTAGGCTAATAAAATTTGCAACTAAGCACCTTAGAAGTCGTTCTTGCCCTGCCATGATGGCCACCATAAGGTGAGGAATTTCAAGCTTCCAAAATACCTAATTGCTCATCCTCCGGGACACAACGTCGAATCACACCATCGGTTCAAATCTGGAGCAAATATGGCTCGTCCCAATAAAAATCCAAGCTATCCCGCTTGAGATTCTTCCTTTGGTTAGAAGAGAGCTCACACAAGATGATTCCGGTAACAAGATAGTTTGCGACATCGGCGAACCGCGGCATTTCATTCATTGACACCGCAAGGAGTTTCTCGTCGGGAAATGTATCATTGATTTCAAGGCCGTCGCAAGGCCTCCCCTCATCCTTCAAATGGGACAAGTGGTCCGCCACTTGATTCTCACTCCCTTTCATCCACAATTTCTAGATCAAACTCTTGAAGAAGAAGAACCCATCTCATCAATCTTGCTTTTGAATCTTTCTTGGTCATCAAATACCTAAGGGTGACATGGTCGGTGTGCACAATAACTTTGGCCCCCATAAGGTAAGGACGGAACTTTTCCATAGCAAAAACAATAGCCAATAACTCCTTCTAGGTGACTGTGTAATTCCTTTGAGCTTCATTCATGGTCTTGCTTGAGTATTACATCGGACAGAACATCTTGTTAATCCTTTGGCCCAAAACTGCCCCCACCGCCACGTCACTAGCATCGCACATGAGCTCGAATGGTAAGCTCCAATTTGGTGCAGTGATGATGGGGGTAGTTGTCAACTTGTGTTTGAGGAGCTCAAAAGCCTCCATGCACTTCTCATCGAAAACAAACTTAGCATCTTTCTCTAGCAACTTGCACAACGGGTTAACTACCTTAGAAAAATCTTTGATGAACCTTCGGTAGAAAACCGCGTGCCCAAGAAAACTCCTCACCCCTTTGACAGAAGTAGGAGGAGGAAGCATTGAAATAACATCAATCTTGGCCTTGTCAACTTCAATTCCCCGCTTTGAAATCTTGTGATCCAACACAATACCCTCTTCTACCATGAAATGACATTTTTCCCAATTGAGAACTAGGTTCGTGTCTTTACATCGGGCCAACACTCGATCTAAATTTACCAAGCACTCCCTAGAAGAATCCCCAACCATGCTAAAATCATCCATAAAGATCTCCAATATATCTTCCACCATGTCGGTGAAATAGCCATCATACAACATTGGAAAGTCGCCGGAACATTACACAATCCAAATGGCATCCTTGAGAATGCGAATGTGCCATAAGGACATGTAAAGGTCGTCTTTTCTTGGTCCTCCGGGGGAATGAGAATTTGATTGTACCCCGAGTACCCATCCAAAAAACAATAGAAAGCCCGACCCGCAAGACGATCAAGCATTTGGTCAAGGAACGACATCGGGAAATGATCTTTCCTAGTCACCTTGTTAAGTTTCCGGTAATCCATACAAACTCTCCAACCCGTCAATGTCCGAGTAGGAATAAGCTCATTTTTGGCATTGGTCACTACAGTCATCCCGCCCTTCTTTTGTACACATTGCACCAGAGAAGTCCATAAACTGTTAGAAATGGGATACACCACACCGGCGTCAAGCCACTTGATAACCTCTTTCTTTACCACTTCTTGCATAGCCTCGTTTAGTCTTCTTTGATGCTCAAGTGAAGGCCTAGCATCTTCCTCCAAAATGATATTATGCATGCAAAAGGCGGGGCTTATACCCCGAATATCGACCAATGTCCATCCAATCGCCTTCTTGCGCTTTTGAAGAACCACCAAAGTGGCCTCAACCTGCACGTTAGTTAAGCAAGATGAAAGAATAATAGGAAAAGTAAAATTAGAGCCCAAGTATTCATACCTGAGGTGAGGAGGAAGTGGCTTCAACTCCAACACAGGTGGCTCCTCAATAGATGGCTTAGTTGGGGGAGTTTTGCGATTCTCAAGATCCAAGGATAACTTCCTAGGCTCATATGAATATGAACCCATACCATGCAATGCATTTATGCACTCCACTCTCCCAACATCATCATTGACATCCATATTTAGAAGAACGACCTCAAGTGGGTCTTCAACATTAATCATCGCACTTGTGTCATCCACTATCATCGCCGTGATAATGTCCACAAATGAGCACACCTCGGTGCTATTTGGTTGCCTCATACACTTGCACACATGGAACACTACCGTCTCATCACCAACACGGAAAGTCAGATCTCCCGCCTCAACATCAACCAAAACCTTCCCCATAGCTAGGAAAGTTCTTCTAAGAATAATCGGGACTTCAAAGTCCACTTCACAATCCAATATAATGAAGTCAGCCAGTAATATAAATTTATCAACACGAACAAGGACGTCATCAATTATACTCAAAGGTCGCTTCATTGATCGATCCGCCATTTGGAGCCTCATTGAAGTTAGGCGAGGTTGTCCAATTCCCAAAGTCTTGAAGACTAAATATGGCACTAAGATTATACTCGCCTCCAAGTCATAAAGGGCTTTGGCAAAGTCGACACTTCCAATGGTACATAGGATAGTAAATGCATCGGGGTCCTCAAGTTTTGGAGCCATAGAATGTATGTTTACGCTCACTTGATGAGTCACCTTGATTGTCTCACACTCCATTGACCTCTTTTTCGTAACCAAATCTTTCATGAACTTTGTATACCCAGGCATTTTCTCAAGTTCCTCAACCAAAGATACGTTGATTGTGAGGTTCTTCATCATGTCTATGAACTTTTTGAATTGATTATCAACCTTTTACTTCACCAACCATTGAGTATAAGGAGGGGGTGGCCTAGGCAAGGGTGCCTTGGCCTTTGGTACAACCGGTTCAGGTATATCAATCACGTGTTCCCTAGACGGGTTCACGGCATCTTGAGTCTCAACCTTGACTTCATCATCAATATCAATCTGCACATCATTGGCTATATTTTGTTCAATCACATCATCAACGTTCATAGGCACATCATCATCATGCAACACAACATCATCCTGCTCAACTTGCTTTTCTCTCGAGGCATGCACATCATCGCCTCTTCCACTCCTAGTTGTAACCGCCATGACCTGGTTGTTATTTCCACCCTTAGGGTTCACTACCGTGTCACTTGGTAGAGCACCCTTTGGGTGAGTGTTCAAAGCTTGAGAAATTTTCCCTAGTTGCACCTCCAAGTTCTGGATGGAAGTGTTATGACAAGACAATTGCGCATCGGCATCTTGGTTATTTTTCATCATTTGTTCGAACATGTTCTCAATTCTCCCAAAATCACTTCCGGAAGAACTCGGACCTTGAGAAGGAAAGGGAGGTGGATTGTTCGGTTGTTGGTACGGGGGGCCTTTGAAAACCTTGCCCCCGGTTGCCTTGACCACCATTGTTATTCCATCCACCTTGACCATTGTTGTTGTTCCAATTGTTGTTGTTGTTTCCGTTCCAATTCCCTTGATTACCCGAATTGTTGTTCCCCCAATTTCCACCTTGATTGTTATTATTGTTCCAATTACCACCTTGTCGTTGGTTATTGCTCCAATTACCTCCACCTTGTTGATTGATATTATTCCAATTGCTGCCACCTTGTTGATAGCCCCAATTTCCTTGGGGACGCCATTGTTGATTTCCTCTATTCCCTTAGTAGTTATTGACATATTGGACTTCCTCGCTTTGATCATCATAGCACTCATTCGAATAACCATCATCATCATTGTTGTTGTCAAATTGCTCACAATTACCTTGAGGTTGTTTTTGCCCTCTTTGCCTTCTTTTCAACATAGACACACCTTCCATTGCATTGACTTGGCGCGGGTTTTGGACTTGCTGCAATTGTGCCTTCGCCAATTAATTCATAGTTGCTGTAAGTTCGGCTATAGCTTGGCCGTGGTCATGCAACTCTTTGTGCAAATGGATGACCGTGGGGTCACCTTGAGGTACGTTTGCTCGACTTTGCCATGCCGAAGATGTGTCGGCCATTTCATCAAGTACACCACATGCCTCTTGGTAAGAAGAGGTGTCAGCCATTTCATCAAGTACATCACATGCCTCTTGGTAGAAAGTTCATAAAGTTCCCTCCGGCTAATTGGTTCACAATGCACTAATTTGTAGTGTTGATGCCCCAATAAAAAGTTTGTTGTATCATCATCTCTGTCATGTCATTATTAGGGAACTCTTTCACCATTGTTCTATATCTTTCCCATATCTCGTGCAAAGGTTCTGTTGGATCTTGTTTGAAAGCTAGAATCTCATCTCGAAGAGCCTCCATATGACTTGGAGAAAAGAACTTGGCAAGAATTTATCCGCCAATTCATCCCAAGTGGTGGTAGAATGATTGGGGAGCCTCTCTAACCAATCCAACGCTTTACCCCGAAGAGAGAACGGGAAAAGACTCAATCTCAATGCATCCTCCAATACATTTGTCTGCTTGCTATCCCAGCATGTATCTATAAACCCCTTCAAGTGCTTGTAGGCATTTTGGTCGGAGACGGCCGTAAAATATCCTCTTTGCTCCAGCAGGGTCAACATAACATTTGTGATTTGAAAGTTCCCCGCCCGAATTCGGGGAGGAACAATGGCACTCACGTACCCTTGATTTCTGAGAACTCTTGGGGCTACTCTTGGTGGAGGCGGAGGAGGGTCTGGAATGTTCTCATTTGCATTAACATTCACATTGGCATTTCGACCTCTCCTTTGAGCTTGAGGTAATATATCTTCTTGTTCAAGATCCTCAACCTCCTCCCCCGCAGCCACGTTGCCAAGAGGGTCATTTGCATTTAAAGCCATGTGTACCTGAGTGATCGACACCAACAAAATTAGTAAAAAGAAGGAAAGAGAAGCAAAACACAAAACCAACTAAACACATAGTCAACACCGTAAGCTCCCCAGCAACGGTGCAAAAAAGTGATCACTGCCGACTCAACGCTACACGAATGTAGGAAGAGCGGGTCGTAATAGCTTTTACCCGAATAATGGTTCGGGATCGAATTTCCATAGGGAGCTAGTAATGGAGTTGTATTTTCTGTCTAGCCTAGAGATGCGTTTGTGCTTCTAATTGCACTTCAAACATTTTTGGGTTTTTTATATTTATAACTACTATTATGAACTAAGGATTAAAGCTAAATTATGCTAAGGGAATATTTCGTGGTATCACCTAGGTGGTTAATTAACGGGGAGATGTTACTAAGGATATATTGACATATTTGGGGCTTATGCTATAACCGTTGCACAATTGTACCCACTCTCACACCTCTCGGTAGAGAGAGTGATTTTGCCCAATTGACTCTCTCGAGACCAGTTGGGTAGGCCAATTAGACCAAGCAACTAGGGTTCAGGTAGGGTGATTACTCTCTCAAGATTTAACCCGTTAATTGGAACTACCATTTCTCATGGGTCTATCCCAATTCCTTGTTGGGTCAATTTTGGGGTCATGGACTTTCTTTCTCAAGAAGAGTTAGACCCACAAAGCTAGAATCAGTGTTTGCAACCACCAATCCTTAATTAAAAAATAAAATCAACCCAAATAACAAATACCTAATATCAATCTAACCCTAGATGGAAACACCCATCAATTACCCACACTAAAGTTGAGCCACAACCCTAGCTAATAGGTTTAGCTAGACATAATTAAAGAAGAAACGGAAGAAATAGAAGAAGAACTAAACATATTAATTCATTACTAAGAATAAACTACAAGAATCTATTGAGAATTTAAAGCTAAAGTGCCAAAATTGGCTAATATCTCGGTCCCCAGGTGCACAGCTACCTTAATAATACAAAGCTTAACCTAAAAATGGTAAAATATTCTATTTAAAGTGGGCTGGAAAAATTGGACAAAAATACCCCTGTGGGGTCAGTGCGGGCCGTACAAACATGACCGCGGCCGCACTGGTTCTTTGGCTTCAACTTTTCATCTCTCCGAACTATCTGGCGCGGGCCGCATAAAAGGGTAGCGCGACCGCGGAGGGCTCTGGCGCGGACGCGTGAATAAGACCGCGGCCGCATGGCTTGCTCTTGACCAAAATAATAGCTCTCTGAATCTCCCAAAATGCTACTTCTACTCAAATGCTGCTCCAACACCTGGATTTGTGCCAAAAGATGCACAGAGTGTAGCATCAGCACAACCGACCCCATGTGCTGGTAAGTGCCTGGCCTAACTCCGGCGAAGTAGTGACGAGCCTAGACCGGACTACCAAACAAAACCTCTGCAGTTCAAATATATATATATATATATATATATATATATATAACAGAAACTTAACAAGTCAAGAGGGAGGGGAGCATGTTGTAGTGGCTGTAGCAGTTTAGAATACAAGGCAAATAGATAAGGAATGAAATAGTACAACTACAAAGTCAACGAGAGTAATAAAGCAAACATGGCATGGAATGTCCATTCGTGCATTAACAATCAAACATGGCACGGAATGTTCCTTTGTGCATTAATAATCAAGGCATAGAACGGAATGTTCCTTCGTGCATTAATAATCAAAACATGGCACGGAATGTTCCTTCCTGCATTAATAATCAAAACATGGCACGAAATGTTCCTTCGTGCATTAATAATCAAAACATGGCACGGAATGTTCCTTCGTGCATTAATAATCAATACAATCGTGCACGACATCACCCATCGTGCGTTATCACTCAACCTCACCCAAACAGCAATCACAAACAATAGGGGCGAGGGGATAGACAAAAGTAATAGATATTCCGGCAAGGGAAAACACAAGTAAACAGTCAAATCCCGGCAAGGGAACAATAACAATAACTTTCACATCCCGGCGAGGGAGATAATCAA
>MU734885.1:96738-107921 GCA_026770625.1 Nicotiana glauca
CAAATAGCCAAAATAACATCATATACATAGAATCAAGCCTCAAAACACATGATTTTCTTCTAAGTTTCATAAACTTTCAAATTTGGAACTTATAGTCCGAAATACGTCATACGACGTCCGTTTTCAACCAAACTTTACAGATAGCGCTTAACACATATTTAAGACTCGTAACGGGCGTCAGAACCAAAATACGAGCGCGATACCATCACTTTTGATCAAATTTTATTTTCATTTTCCTTAAACATTTTCAGAAAACAATTTCATGGAAAAATTCATTCCTCGGGCCTGGGACCTTGGAATTCGATTCTGGGCATACGCCCGAGTACCATATTTTTCTACGGACCTTCCGGGACCATCAAATTACGGGTCCGGGTCCGTTTACCAAAAATGTCGACCGAAGTCAACTTTAACCATATTAATATAAAAATTCATCATTTTTCACACAGAATTCATATTTAAGCCTTCCGGTTATACGCTCGGACTGCGCACGCAAGTCGAGGCAAGTAAAAGTGAGGTTTTCAAGGCCTCGGAAGCACGGAACGAATGAGGAAATAGGTGATGACCCTTTGGGTCGTCACATCCTCTACCTCTAAAACAACCGTTCGTCCTCGAACGGACAAAAGAGAGAAGTACCTAAGTCGGGAAATAGATGAGGATAGCGGCTCCGCATATCAGACTCAGACTCCCAGGTCGATGCCTCAGGAGGCTGACCTCTCCACTGGATACGCACTGAAGGAAAACTCTTCGACCTCAACTGTCGAATCTGCCGATCTAGGATAGCTACCGGCTCCTCCTCGTAAGACAGATCCTTGTCCAACTGGACAGGGCTGAAATCTAACACGTGGGCTGAATCGCCGTGATACCTCCGAAGCATGGACACATGAAAAACTGGATGCACGGCTGAAAAGCTAGGTGGCAAGGCAAGTCTATAAGCCACCTCTCCCACACGATCTAGAATCTCAAATGGGCCAATGAACCTAGGGCTAAGCTTGCCCTTCTTCCCAAATCTCATCACGCCCTTCATTGGCAACACTCGGAGCAAGATCCGCTCACCAACCATGAAAGCTACATCTCGAGCCTTACGATCTGTATAACTCTTTTGCCGTGACTGAGCCGAACGAAGCATGTCCTAAATGATCTTGACCTTATCCAAGGCCTCCTAAACCAAATCTGTACCCAATAACCGAGCCTCTCCCGGCTCAAACCATCCGACTGGAGACCGACATCGCCTACCATACAACGCCTCATATGGAGCCACCTGAATGCTGGACTGGTATCTGTTGTTGGAGGCGAACTCTGCTAAAGGCAAAAACTGGTCCCACGATCCTCCAAAATCAATGACACAGACTCAGAACATATCCTCCAATATCTGAATAGTCCTCTCAGACTGGTCGTCCGTCTGAGGATGGAACGCTATGCTCAACTGAATCTGGGTGCCCAACTCTCGCTAAACTGCCCTCCAGAAGCACGAGGTAAACTACGTACCCTGGTCCGAAATGATAGATGCCGGCACACCATGAAGACAAACAATCTCTCGAATATAAATCTCAGCAAATCTCTCGGATGAATAGGAGACTGCCATAGGAATGAAATGCGCTGACTTGGTCAGCCTATCAACAATGACCCAAATAGCATCCAACTTCTTCCGAGTCAACGGAAGTCCGGTAACGAAATCCATGGTAATCATCTCCCACTTCCACTCGGGAAGCTCAATCCTCTGGAAAAAAAAACACCAGGCCTCTGATGCTCATACTTAACCTGCTGACAGTTCAAACATCGAGCCACATATGCAACAATATCTTTCTTTATCCTACGCCACCAATAATGCTGCCGCAAGTTCTGATACATCTTCACGGCGCCCAGGTGAATAGAATATCGCGAACTATGGGCCTCCGCTAAGATCAACTCTCAAATCCCATCGACATTGGGCACACAAACTCGCCCCTGCAACCTCAAAACACCATCATCATCTAAAGTCACCTTCGTGGCACCTCCACGCTGCACCGTGTCTCTCAGGACACAAAAATGGGGATCATCAAACTGCCGATCACGGATATGCTCCAATAATGAAAAACGAGCGACCATGTAGGCTAACACTCTGCTAGGCTCAGAAATGTCCAACCTCACAAGTCGATTGGCCAAAGCCTGAATATCCAAAGCAAGCAGTCTCTGGCTGACCGGAACATAAGCAAGACTACCCATGCTGGCGGACTTCCTACTCAATGTATCAGCCACCACATTGGCTCTCCTCGGGTGGTACAAAATAGTAACATCCTAATCCTTCAATAGCTCCAACCACCTCCGTTACCTCAAGTTCAACTCCTTTTGCTTGAACAAGTATTGCAGACTCTTGTGATCCGTGTACACCTCACACGTCACACTATATAAGCAATGCCTCCAAATCTTCAAAGCATGAACAATGGATGCTAACTCTAGATCGTGGACTGGATAATTCTTCTCGTGGATCTTCAATTTCCTCGAAGAATAAGCAATGACTCTGCCATCCTGCATCAATACCGCACCAAGCCCAATACAGGAAGCATCATAATAAACTGTATAAGGCCCTGAGCCTGTGGGCAAAACCAATATCGGTGCCAAAGTCAGGGCTGTCTTGAGCTTCTGAAAGCTCGCCTCACACTTCTCTGACCACCTGAACTGGGCACCCTTCTGGGTCAACCTAGTCATCGAGGCTGCTATAGATGAAAACCCCTCCACAAACCGACGGTAGAAACTCCGAATCTCAATCGCTGATGATGGTCGAGGCCAGTTATTGATCGCCTCAATCTTCTTCGGATCCACCTGAATGCCCTCTGCTGATACAACATGACCCAGAAATGCAACCGAACTCAACCAAAACTTGCACTTCGAGAACTTAGCATACAACTGACTATCCTTCAGAGTCTGAAGAACCACTCTGAGGTGCTGCTAGTGCTCCTCCTGGCTGCGGGAGTACACCAAAATATTATCAATAAAAACTATCACGAAAAAGTCCAAGTAAGGCATGAACACTCGGTTCATCAACTCCATAAATGCTGTCGGGGCATTGGTCAACCCAAATGACATGACCAAAAACTCATAATGCCTATGCTGAGTGCGGAATGCTGACCTAGGAACATCGAATTCCCTAATCCTTTACTGATGGCAGCCAGGTCTCAAGTCTATCTTTGAAAACACCTTTGTGCCCTGAAGTTGCTCAAACAATCATCAATCCTCGGCAGTGGATACTTTTTCTTAATCGTCACTTTGTTCAACTGTCGGTAATCAATGCACATCCTCATCGATCCATCCTTCTTCTTCACAAATAACACTGGCGCACCCCAAGGAGAAACACTAGACTTGATAAAACCCTTCTCTAGCAAATCTTGCAACTGGTCCTTTAACTCCTTCAACTCTGGCGGGGCCATGCGATACGGTGGGATAGAAATGGGCCGCGTGCCTGGGCTAGATCAATACAGAAATCAATATCCCTGTCGAGCGGCATACCCGGCAGGTCAGAAGAGAAAACCTCGGGCAACTCCCGAACAATAGGAACATAATCAATAGAAGGAACCTCTGTGCTGAAATCACAAACATACACCAGATAAGCTAAACACCCATCCTCGACCATGTGTCGAGCCTTCACATATGAAATAACACTGCGGGTGGCATGACCTGAGGTCCCTCTCCACTATAGTCGGGGAAAATCTGGCAAAGCCAAGGTCGCGGTCTTGGCGTACAATCCAAGATAGCATGATACGGGAACAACCAATTCACCCCTAATATGACTTCGAAATCCACCATGTCTAAGAGTAATAAATCAACACGAGTCTCAAGACCCTCAAACACTACCACACCAACATGATGAACTCGGTCGACCACTATAGAATCAACCACCGGTGTAGATACATAAACGGGAATACCAAAGGCATCACTAGGCATAACCAGTTAGGGTGCAAAATAGGACGACACATACGAACACGTAGACCAAGGGTAAAATAGCACTGAAGTATCTCTAATACAAATTAGAATGGTACCTGTAATGCCTGCACCCAAAGACCTCTACCTCCACCTCTAACACCTCTGCCCCTACCTCTAGCTGACTGGGCAGGCTGTGGAACCTCCGATGCCTGAATCATAGCACGAGAACTCTAATGCTGGATGTTGCCATAAACTCGAGGGCAATATCTGACAATGTGCCTCAGATCACCACAACCATGGAAAAACCTCATCTGCTGCGGCTGAGCACCCCTCAACCTCGGGCAAACCCTCATGAGATGACCATATTCGCCACACTCATAACATCCACGCTACTGCTGAGGGAACCGAGACTGACCCTATCAACCTGAATGATCACCTGAAGTACCATGAGTGACACGGGAAGCTTACTGAAAGGGCCTGGGAGGATGGCCTCTACCATAAGTACCTCTACCCCAATCGAGGCACCACTGAACCTGCCTGCACGACGGGGCCTCTTATCCGACCCATGACCACCTCCCTGTGGCAGAGCTATCTCATCTCTACGGCCCACATTGGCCGTTTCCTAAAAAGTGATCTCACTCCCGGCCTGAGCCACTATACTCGGCTGACCTGCCACCGTTGGCTGAACTCCTGGAAGCAAACCCGCTCGAATGACACTCTCTACGAAGCCTACCAATCGGACTAGAGCATCCTGAAGAACTGGGGTGGCAATGAACCTCTCTGCGCGGTAGAAGAGGAAGCACGTGTTCTCACCATCTGCGGAGGAACATAATAGAAATTCAATCGGTACTTGAGAAATAGAATAGCACGACAAGAAAGAACAAATGTGAAACTTTTCTAACTCTATAGCCTCTGGGGGATAAATACAGACGTCTCCGTACCAATCCCTCAAACTCTACCGAGTTTGTCCGTGAGATGTGAGACCTATGTAACCTACTACTCTAATACCAAATTATCACGACCCGGACTTCCCACCCTCGGGAGTTGTGATGGTGCCTACTAATGGGAGCTAGGCAAGCCAATTATCAAATACATCTTTAGCAAACATCGATAATATTAACAACAATAAAGCATTTAACAATAACGTGGAAGTCCCAAATATAACTTACTGAAAGAAATGCGAAAGTTTAACAAATCCTCTACCCAAGGCTGGTGTCACAATACTCACGGACGTCTAGAGAATGCTAAATACAAGGTTCGAATGAAGCATATAACTGTCTGCTACTGTACAATAATAACAAAAAGGATGAAATAGAAAGGACTCCGAGCCTGCGAATGTCAGCAAGGCTACCTCGAATGCCCTTGGACTGGAAGCACGCTCCCAAAATGCTACTGCTACTCAAATGCTGCTCCAACACCTGGATTTGTGCAAAAAGATGCACAGAGTGTAGCATCAGCACAACCGACCCCATGTGCTGGTAAGTGCCTGGCCTAACTTTCGGCGAAGTAGTGATGAGGCTAGACCAGACTACCAAACAAAACCTGTGCAGTTCAAATATATATATATATATAAGAGAAAACAGAAACTTAACAAGTCAAGAGGGAGGGGAGCATGTTGTAGGGGCTGTAGTAGTTTAGAATACAAGGTAAATAGATAAGGAATGAAATGGTACAACTACAAAGTCAACGAGAGTAATAAAGCAAACATGGCACGGAATGTCCCTTCGTGCATTAATAATCAAACATGGCAGGGAATGTTCCTTCATGCATTAATAATCAAGGCATGGAACGGAATGTTCCTTCGTGCATTAATAATCAAAACATGGCACGAAATGTTCCTTCATGCATTAATAATCAAAACATGGCACGGAATGTTCCTTCGTGCATTAATAATAAAAACATGGCACGGGATGTTCCTTCATTCATTAATAATCAAAAAATGGCACAGAATGTTCCTTCGTGCATTAATAATCAAAACATGGCACGGAATGTTCCTTCGTGCATTAATAATCAATACAATCGTGCACGGCATCACCCATCGTGCTTTACAACTCAACCTCACCCAAACAGCAATCACAAACAATGGGGACGAGGGGATAGACAAAAGTAATAGATATTCCGGCAAGGGAAAACACAAGTAAACAGTCAAATCCCGGCAAGGGAACAATAACAATAACTTTCACATCCCGGCGAGGGAGATAATCAAAGTACGTAAACAGCCCAGCAAGGGAATAATCTCATCTCTTTCTCTTTCTTTCATTTCTTACTCAATAGTTACTTATCATTCGAGCCAACAATCCAAAGAGTTTACAAGTCATAAATTTCTTTCTCATACTCTTCACATTATATAAAGTTCACCAATTTAACAAGGAAGAGTCACAACAAAACCAGAATAAGCACAATAAGGACTCACGGTCATGCTAAATGTCGGTGTATAAATACTCGTCACCATGCCTATACACTATAGTCAACATTTAGCAATTAGCAATTAATATTCTAATCCTATTCCCTCAAGCCAAAGTTAGATCAAACACTTACCTCAAATGCTCCAAAAATCCACTCAAGCCTCTAGTATAGCTTTACCCCTCGAATTCACTACAAAACCGCTCGAATCTAGTCACAAATTATTTGAATGTATCAACAAATGCTAATTGAATCGACTTGATGCATGAAAGTGAATTTCCCAAAGTTTTACTCAAAAATTCCCAAAATGCACCCGGGCCCATGTTGTCAAAACCCGAGGTTCGAACCAAAACCCGGTTACCCATTCTCCCACGAGTTCATATCTATGATTTGTTTTTAAATCGGACCTCAAATTAAGGTCCAAATCCCCAATTTTAAGAAAACCTAGGTTCTTCCCAAAATCTCCATTTTCACCCATGAAAACCTTGATTTTTAAGATGAAAACATGAAAAATGATGTTAAAGATTGAAGAAATTAAGTGAAAGTCAACTTACTAATGGATTGGAGGAGGAAGGGTTCTTGAAAAATCGCCAATGGGTGTTTGGGTTTGAGAGATATGAAAAATGAGGCTTAAAAATCGTATAAGTATGAAAATTGCAGGGCTGCGGATGTGGGAATTGCGAACCTTAGTTCACATTTGCGAACACTGTGCATTTTGTCGGGCTTTGCATTTGCGAGACTTTGGTTCGCATTTGCGAACTTGGGCCATTTGGGGAAGGTTCGCATTTGTGAACATTTGGTCGCATTTGCGATCATCAGCCAGATTCCCCTTCTTCGCATTTGCGAAGAAAAGTTCGCATTTGCGAACATTGGCCTGCCTGGGCTGGTTTCACATTTGTGAACCATCTTTCGCATTTGCGATAGCTGGCATCCGCATTTGCGATAGCTGGCTTCGCATTTGCAAAAATTGCAGAAGCCTCATACCAGATTTTTTAAAACATGAGAAATGAAATCCAATGCCTATCCAAAACTCACCCGAGCCCTCGGGGCTCCAAACCAAACATGCACACGACCTCAAAAACATCCTACGGACTTACTCGTGTGATCAAATATCCAAAATAACATCATATACATAGAATGAAGCCTCAAAGCACACGATTTTCTTCTAAGTTTCATAAACTTTCAAATTTGGAACTTATAGTCCGAAACACATCATACGACGTCCGTTTTCAAACAAACTTTATAGATAGCGCTTAACATATATTTAAGACTTGTACCGGGCCTCGGAACCAAAATACAAGCCCGATACCATCACTTTTTGATCAAATTTCATTTTCAATTTCCTTAAACATTTTCAGAAAACAATTTCATGGAAAAATTCATTCCTCGGGCCTGGGACCTCAGAATTCGATTCCGGGCATACGATCGAGTCCCATATTTTTCTACGGACCCTCCAGAACTATCAAATCACGCGTCCGGGTCCGTTTACCAAAAATGCTGATCGAAGTCAACTTTAACCATACTAATATCAAAATACATCAATTTTCACACAGAATTCGTATTTAAGCCTTCTGGCTATATGCCCGGACTGCGCACGCATGTCGAGGCAAGTAAAAGTGAGGTTTTCAATGCCTCGAAAGCACGGAACGAATGAGAAAATAAGGGATGACTCTTTGGGTCGTCACAAAGGATATGGATTTGAATTTGTTATAATCGCCATGTATGTTGATGATTCAAATATCATTAGAATTCCCGGGGAGCTTCCTAAAGCAGTAGACTATTTAAAGAAAGAATTTGAAATGAAAGAACTTGAAAAGACTAAATTTTGTCTTGGTCTACAAATTGAGTATATAAAAGATGAAACTTTTGTCCATGAATCACCATACACCGAAAATATTTTAAAGCGATTCTATATGGATAAAGCATATCCATTGAGTACCTCGATGGTTGTGATATCACTCGATATAAATAAAGATCCATTCCAACCTCATAAAATAATGAAAAACTTCTTGGTCCTGAAGTACCATATCTTAGTGCAATTGTGCACTAATGTATCTTGCTAACACTACATGGTGTTACTTCAGTTAATGTCTTAGCAAGGTAAAGCTCCGCTCAAGGAGACATTGGCATGAAATCAAGCACATATTGTGTTATCTAAGGGGGATTACCGATGTGGGCTTATTTTATGGCAATGATTCTAATCCCGATCTTGTTGGTTATGCCAATATGGGGAATTTATCTGACACACACAAGGCTTGATCTCAAACATGTTATGTGTTTACATATGGAGGCACTGCCACATCTTGGCGATCGACTAAACAATCAATCGAGGCTAATTTTCTAATCATGCCGAGATAATTTGTAACGACCCGACCGGTCATTTTGAGTATCAGCGCTCCGTTCAGCAGTCGGAGTCCATGAACAGCTTCATTTTAGATATTATGACTTGTGCGCGTGGTCGGAATTAAATTTCAAGAAGTCCAGAGTTGATTTGGGAAGAGAATTCTCATTTCGAAAGCTTAAAGTTGAAAGAATGAGCTAGGATTTGAATTTCAAGTAAACGACCTTGGAATCGGGATCTGAAGGTTCCGGCAGATTCGTATGATGATTTCGGACTTGGGCATATGCCCGGATTGGGTTTTGAATAACCCGGGAGCATTTTGTCGCCTATTGTGGAAGTTGGAATTTTAGAAGAAATTTCATAAGTTTTGGCTTGAAGAGCATTTCAGTGTTATCAAAGTCCGTTTGGAATTTCGAGACTGTGAATAGCTTCATATAGTGATTCCAGAGTTGGGGGCGCGATCGGAAGTGAATTAGGAGGTCCGTAGACTATTTTGAAGCCATTTGCCTAAAGATAGAAAGTTGAAGGTTTTCGGAGAGTTTGACCGGGGGTTAACTTTTTTATATAGAGGTCGGAATCAAATTTCGGAAGTTGGAGTAGGTCCCTAATCTCAAATATGAATTGTGGGCAAAATTTAAAGTCAATCGGACGTGATTTGATAGGTTTCGGCATCGAAAATAGAAGTTGGAAACTTCAAAATTCATAAAGCTTGAATTGAAGTGTAATTCATGAATTTAGCATTGTTGGATATGATTTGAAGCCTCGAGCAAGTTCTTAATGAGTTTTGGGACTGGTTGGTATGATTGGTTGGGGTCCCGGGGGCCTCGGGTGGATTCCGGGTGGTTAACGGATCAAAATTTGATTTTTGGAAGAGCTGAGTTGCTGGTGTCTGGTATTTCCGCTTCTGCGGAAATGGGACCGCAGAAGCGGCCTCGCAAAAGCGGGGAAATAATCGCAGAAGCAGTTTTGGGCTAAGGCTTGGGGGACCGCAGATGCGGTCAAGTCTTCGCAAAAGCGGGACCGCATCTGCAGAGGAGAGGTCGCAGAAGCGGAACAGGCTGGCTTAGGGAGGAACGCAGAAGCGATTTCTGGACCGCTTAAGCGGGACCGCTGATGCGGTTTGGGTTCCGCTGAAGTGGAAAATGGCTGGAGCTTGGGAATCGCAGGAGCGGAATTTTGTCCGCAAAAGCGGAATCGCGGAAGCATAAATATTCCCACAGAAGCGAAAATAGCTGGGGCAGTGAGGTTGATTTAAGTTGCGAATTTGGTTCATTTCTCTCATTTTCTTCACTTCGTTGGCGATTTTGGAGGGTTCAAAGGAAGGTCTTCATCAACAATGTTGAGGTAAGTCATTCCTATCACTTTTGAGTTAAATATATCAATTATATATGGATTTAAGCATGAAAATTAGAGTAAATATTGAGGTTTTGGTTGAAAACCTAGGAAAATCATAATCTTTAATTTTAGCCACGATTTTGGGTATGGAATTTGGAGAAAATCATATATTTGAGTTCCTAAGTTCATGGGTAACCTTTATTTTCGAGAAATTTTGGATTCCGGGCACGTGGGCCTGAGGGCATTTTGGTCATTTCACAAACGGAGTTGGGAAATTTTATACTCTGAATTTGTTAATAAGAATTTGAGTATATTCTCATTAGTTTATCATTAAATTGGCCGCTTAGGGTGCATTGTGCGTTGGTTCAAGCCTTCGGAAGGATGTAGAATGCCGATTTCGAGTCTTCGGAGCGAGGTGAGTCTCCTTTCTAATTCTGTGAGGGGGAAATTACCCCATAGGTGAGTTAAATTGATTATGTGCTCCTAGTTGTGGGGGGCTACGTGCGCACGAGATGACGAGAGTCCGTGCGTAGCTACTATATGCTATTGTCCGGGTAGTTTAGGACCCAAAAGCATGTTATATGTGGATTAATTGTGAAATCCTTGATGGCTTAGATTTCTTAAATCACATTAAATTGATAATCGGATTTTCTAAAAGACTTAAGCTTCGTTTTCTCAAATTAATAAAAGAGAATGGACTTTTCCTGGATATTTTCTTCACGTTGACTTCCTGACTATTTATCTGTCTGTGTGTGTTTATTTTAGAATGGGCCGAACGCCTCGGCAGATTAATAGATGCATCTATAGGCGCGTCGTCGACCCTCGACAAGTGCACATTTATTTCTGTTGGATCGGGCCATCGCCTCGGTATGATTTATGCATGCTTGTATTTCTGCCTGGACTTGTTTAAGTCGTTACATGCCTCCCTCTGGCTCGATATGATCTTGTTAATAATTAATAGAAATCTTGGAAATTTCCTATGAAAGACTTATGTGCTTACCTTTTTCCTCTATCTGAATAAAAGTTAGGTTTGAAGATAAATCCACTGCTTAATATGCATATTGAGAACAAATAATTGTTGGACCATTAGAGTGTGTCAAAGTTGGCTATCTCGTCTCTACCCCTTCGGGATTAGGCGGGACACTCACTGAGTACACGTTGATTACGTACTCATACTACACTTCTGTGCATTTTTGTTGCACAGGTA